>MQRK01213760.1:28932-44705 GCA_001938485.1 Girardia tigrina | reverse complement strand
TCGCGGCGTTTTTGTCATGCGGCGTTTTTGTCATGCGGCGTTTTTGTTATGCGGCGTTTTTGTCATGCGGCGTTTTTGTTCGCGGCGTTTAGTCCGCGGTGTTTTGTCCGCGGCGTTTTTGTTTGCGGCGTTTTGACGTGATACCCAATCAAGGATATTTATCTTCTTTGTTTTCAAAAAAGACACTGTTGATGCAGATCGATGGCAATGCGCATTGTCTTGCTGAAATATAAAATTTGGAAGAGGGAATACCAAGTATTGCCTTGTAATGTCTATGTCATTGACAATTAGGTCTTGATAGTTCTTCGAATTTAAATCTCCGTTTATCCGTTTTAAGATACCATCACCAAATCTGGAGAAAGATCCCCATACATGAACTTGGGAACCGTGTTGGAGGACCTTCTTAGTACAAATGTGACTAAGCCTTTCATTGTCAAACCTTCTAAAGATTTCGCTACGAGTGTGGCTATATGTGCGGAACATAGATTCATCGCTAAAAACTACATTCGACCACTTATCGATGTCCCAATTTTGTTTATCCCGATCCCATTCAACTCTTCTTTTTCGTTGCTTTCCATTCAATAAAGGCTTGCAAACAGCATAATGACTTTTAAGCTGTACTTTATCAAAATTCTATTCACTGTACTTCATGATGCATGTATCATTCCAGCTGCATTGAAAGCTCCTGTTATTTTACTTATCGATATGCGCCTATTTTTCAAGCATATACGGTGAATAATTCTTTCAGAACGTTTTGGTAATTTTGAAGGTCCTCCACTACGTTTTTTATCTTCATATGTACCTAATGTCTTGAACTTATGTACAATTTTTTGAATGCCCCGCTTTGAAACAATAATACCATGTCTAACCTTCATAATTTCTTGTATCCGACCCGTTGAATGACCCTCGTTCATTAATTCTACAATAATAATCCTAAACCTTATATCTATATTTCGAGTTGTCATTGAATCTAAAAGATAGACATTTATTTAATTCATCTTAAAAAAAGATGGTCTTGATATTTCAATTTTAAATTTACTAAAATTATTTAAATTAAAGCATTTAAACAAATTAAAAAATTAAATAAATAGAATAAATCAAAATTTCAATGGGTGCGAACAAACTTTTGGAACGCACTGTAAAGCCGTTTGTTTCTTTTTATATTTTTTGTAAAAGTATGTTATGTGCCATATTATTAAAGAACTGAGTAAAAATAAAATACTGAATACTGAATAATATAAACGGCCATGTGTGTAATTGTACAGTAAACTGTACAAAATAAACCGGGAGGATACCAGAATAAGACTAAAAGAAAAAAACACGCCAGAGGAAAATGTAACGCGAAGAATTTATAAGGTGGGAGAAAAGGTCTGGATTCAAAAGGAAAATAGAACGAAAGGAGAAGATAGATTCGAGGGTCCTTATGAAATTATAGAAAAAATTCACGAAAGAAGTTACAAGTTGAAAGACAAAAATGGTAGACAACTTATTCGAAATGTTGAAAAATTCAAAAATTTTAAAAACGAGGGGGATGTCGGGATTCTTTTTGGTGATCTTTAAATTTTTGATATTTTTAAATTTTCGATATTTTTAAAAATAATATTTATATTTTAAATAAATCAAAAATAATATTCGATTAATTAAAATGAAATAATTCTCTAAAATAAAAATCTTTTTAAATTCTTAAAAAAAAGAACAGACTCATTCTTTTTAAAATTTGAAAATAATTAATTGTTATAAATAATCTCTAAAATAAATATTTAAAACCAAAAGTTTTTAAACAGTTATAAGTAAAAAAATATCTTAATTAATTTTAAAAAGTTAACTCCATAAATAATTGATAAAATATAGATATATAAATATTAAAAATTTTATAATTAAAATCTCTATTAAATAATAATAAATTTAAATATTGATTAATATTTGTGTATTTTAAAAATTCGTGATTTGTATTTCAAAAATAATATTTTCTGTATTTCAAATTTGTGAATTGTATCTTAAAGTTGTAAATTGTTTTTGCAAATTTTTGTTAAAAACAAATAAAATATTTTATTAAAGAGAAATAATTTTTAGTTTAAATTATTAATAATCACTATGTTTAAATTGAATTTTTAAAATATTTTTAAAGATCTAAATTTATGCAAAATTGAATAAAATAACATATTTATATATTTATCGATATTATTATGTATATTTAGAATTTTTTAGATCTGAATTATGTAATTGAAATAGTTCCTCATAAATTTGTTTCAATAATGAAAATTGTAGTATAAATAAAGTTTGCAAAATTATGAATTCTGATTTCAATCACGAACCTAATATCTAATTTAAATTTGTGATTTGAAAATTTAATTTTCAGTTTAATTAATAATATTTTAATAATATTTTATACATGTAATCAATGAAAATTTCAGCGATTGTCATTGACGTCAAAATGTTGTTTTGAAGAGAGATTATGTGATTAAACAATGGATAAATTGAAATCACATTTTTCTAAAGAATGTCTAACTTTTTAATTTGCTTCAATATATCCTAAAAACTAAAATATTTGCTCAATAAAACTCAAATTAATTAAATAATTAAATTTCAAAAGCATGTATAAACAACATACGTATAAAATAAATAAATCGACTATAGATATACATAAAGCACATAATTGGAATATTTCTGAATATTATTAAAAAGCATCGGAATAATATTTTCCAAAAACAATTTATGAAATAGAGGATATGTATCATGACAAAATTTGATTAAATTGATTCGAGCTGGCTAATTTTACAGGTACAATCTTAAAATTTATTCTTCGATTTCGGAATCTGATAAAGATAAGGCAACCTAAATTGAATGTAGAATTTCAAAAAAAATATTGTATTTTACCATTCCTCCTTTTTCTATGATCTGTTTTTCAAAGTACTTTTCAAAATATGATTTTATATGTTGTAAAACTTTTGCAACTCGACGGTCAGATTCAGTCTTTCCACCAATGTGAGCCACCAGTTGTATTCCATAATTGTATAACATAGAGACACTAGTTAGATTACATTTTGTACCTATTTTCGGCTTTAAGAAGAATTTGAATTCTTTGAAATCCACTGCGTTACACAAATGTTCGAGGTCCTCTTCACATATTAAAATCTAAATAATATAAAATGATTATTGAAAAATGTATAAATGAATACGTTGGACAAATATCGTATTGAAATTGCGACAGTACACCGTTTTAGAATCAGTATAACGATCTCGTTACCGATCTTTTAAAAGAAATATTAAAGTATTGTTCGAAATTATCTTAACTTAAAAAAATAATGGCAAAGTTTCAGTGTCAACTTTGGTTTCTTGATGAAACTACATTTAGTCTAAAATTTCTTTATGCTAATTCTAAATTTTAAATCTATTTTCGTTAAAGTTTTTTTGTTCTCGAGTTTTTGTTTGTGGAAATAAAAGGTTTTTGAACTTTTAAAGGGAGGGTAAACTGGGGGGAGTGAGACATGGGTGAGACGGACATATTTATAAATAGGTTGAACTTAGTTATGATTTATTTCAACACAAACTTTTGTATACACTGTTACATATGTATAGAATTTTGATTTTAAGTAACATTTGTCTTTTAAACAATTTTTGTGTCTTTGCTTAATCTTATCATTTAGCTGTTGGAGTTCGTTTTTAACTATTTTGAAACTTAAAAGCTTTTTTCTACGCATTTTCATTTTGGGAATACAGAAGTATCTAAAATGAGATTTGAAATTACACTTTGCTAAGTTTTTACATTGTAAAACAAGCATTTGGTTTGTTTGTTTTTTTATTTATCTCTATTACTGGGGAATGAATAAGGCGAGTAGGACACTTAGTTGTTGTTAGATTTTGTTATAGTTTTTTTCATATCAGAAATTATGTTTTAACGAATGCTAGTCCTATACAAAGAACATACATGTTATGCTTTCTTGTTTGCTTATTTAAGACAATGGTTCTGTTATACAAGAAAATATCTACTCGGGGTGAAGGCTTCTGCAAGAAAATTATGATTCTAGCTGTTTTGTTTGTTCGGCAAGAAATTACACTGGCTACAGCATCTAAAGAGTTTCATATCCTAAAAAAACTCTTCATCGTTATATTCAATGAACAAATTAAGAGAAATGTGGTGGTCAAACCGTCATATCAATTGAACATGACCATATCTGCATAACCGTGTTATTTTTATTTGCAACAATAATTGTTTGAAACGAATTTGTTACGAAATTACTGAGTCTATCGGAGAAAGCAAAATGCACAAATCACTTCTAAGTAGTGTGAAGAAAGAAATATACCTTATGAGTGATAATATGGCTGTCATCGACATTTTCTAACCATTTCACTACGAGTTGCAGGATATTTATTAGTAACAAGAGCACAAGCCTCAAATAAGGAAAATTAAAACTTTTTTCCAGATGTAAGAAGATTAGGACCGTGGTTCTCAATCTTTCTGACGTCGCGGAACACTAAACTTTAACATTAATTCCTGCGGAATACTTACAAAAATACATTACCTTTAAAACAGGGATGGCGAACCTTGTCGGGTTCTAGAACGCAATAAAAACCAGAGTATTGCTAAAAAAAATAATACCTGGAGCAGAAAATTAGACAATTGACCGAACATTTTGCCAGTTGTTTGGAAAAATACATAAATCAATTAAATAAAATATATGATTAATAAAATGAAGTCCGCAGTTGTCATGATATTCTTGTATTTCTTTTTCATTATTACCTTTGTTTAGAATAAATTATAGATAGCGCCCCAAAACAGCTAAAGACATAACAGTGAAAGACAAAATGATTTCGAATATAAAATCCGTTTTTTGTTATCAAGTCCCTTTATTGTGCAAAAGAATAATAAAAAAAACTCATTTTTGTACAAAATACAGTATCTAATTAGAAAATAAACATGGATTAAAAGAAATTTAGGGTTTCAAAAACCAACATAAATCACCCATCATTCATTGGTCAGTACAACCGGAATATCGTTTTGCTATAATTAAGGGGGTTTGAAGAAACCGTTGACCATGTTCATCTGTTACATAGCCAAAATCATCATGGAAAAAATCAAAGGAGAGTTCAAGAAATACACTTTTAGGAACATTTTCACTCTTTGTTTTTCAAATGCTTTGAAACATGTCACTCATTAAACCTTATAATTACAGTCCCGATGTTTAGGTCTTTTGCATGGCGTAATATTTTTATTTCTGTTTGATTAAGTAAATCATAGAATTTGAAAGAAAGAATTTAAAATTGAGAGAACTTGTGAATTATTACTATTATATAGCTAGAACATGATTTTTACAAAAAAAAATCCTTCGGTTGTTTAAGTCATTATCAAAGAGCAGTTCTCTTAACAAGCAATCGATGTCACAACAGAAGGTTATGAAAACTTCCATAAAAATGGTGATATTTCAAATAAAGTTTTCTATTGTGAGAATAGCTGACATTGTCATTAAGCGCATATAAGGAACGGAGCATTTAACCAATTTGTAGAGAATCACTTTTTTGAGAAAACGAATCTTTTGACAACAGTCTCAAGTTCGAATTGGGATATCTTGGAATATGGCTTCGCAGAAGCATGGAATCACTCATCGGAATAAGTTTCGTTGACAAATATACTGGAAGAGGATGATTAAAGTTCTTGAAGTGTATCAGAAATGGTTAGAATCAATTGATCATTTAAAACTGGAATAGATTTCTTAGCAGAAGTAACATTTGCATATTTGACGGATAGATGCATCTTTGTAGTATGTCCTGTAATAGTCACACAAAAATAACAATCATTATGACTGATAGGTTCAAACCACACCATGAAAAGGATAATGTAAGTCATTCGTTTCTCATTTTTACCTTATAGCATATGTTACAGAAAATACAAGGTGCCCAATATTTCTCTTGATCCTGAATTGGGACACTAAATCGATTTTTTAAGCAGTTTTAAGGGGCTCAGAATATTGTGTGATGTCACATAATATCATGCATCTTTTATCGGAAAAATGCAAAATTTTACGCTAATTTTACAATTTTTACGCTAAATGGAATATACAATAAAAAAACTATAAAAAACATGTATTGAGAAAAAATTATAATATTTTTTGAATTATAATATTATAATATTTTTATAATTTATAATATTAAAATATTTTGATTTTGAATGTTAACTAACCTCATTTCAATCGGTCTAGGTATAAACATTCTGACAATAGAATAATTATCTGCATTTTACACAGAATAATTATAAATATTATACCTTGTATCTAAACAATGTCAGAATAAGACCTGTCTCACATTGTCCATTTATAGAGAGTCTCTTGGTCAGTCGGTCATAGTGGGCACATTGCGTAATCATAGTATAATAACCTCGAATACAGCGGTTTTTAAGGCCATTTTGGGTGTACACTGTACACCAAAAAGTTAGCTATTTTTAGGTAAAGCATGGGTTTATTGAAAATACACGCACTGCTATTCCACCCACTCTCTCATTCTCGTATATACACGCTGCTATACAAGGTCATTTATAATTTTATATTTATTTAATAAGTATAAGACATTCTTTTGTTCTTAACCCTTTAAATCCAGTGTGCATGTGTTATGTAACCATTTTTAAGTCAAAATAAATATTTTATACTGGTCACCAACATTTTCTTAGGTTACACATAGCTGGAAACTTTACAAAAACCCTACTCGAATATAATTTGGAATATTATAATGTTCCATAAATATTCTGTCCATATAAATAATACAGTTTCATATGTATCACATTTAATATTATATTATGTTACGTTAAATATTATATATTTTAACCGAAATTAATAAACATATTGAACAATAAATGCCGAAAAAGATTGCTTGATAAGAAGAAACGCATTTTTGTTCATAAATTTATTTAAAGTTACTTTTAGAAAAACAGTGTTCCTGTAATTATAGATCCAAAAATAGTAAAATAAAATTAACTTTTAAATTGCTTTCAAAAACAAAATTTGTACTTTTTTATTGTCTTCAATCTTTTTCAACTGGGCTTTGATGCAGTCATCTAGGCTCACATCCGTAGCAGACGTTTCAGAAATTTCTACTTCAGAAGATTGGTATGATTGGCGAACCATTGTATTTGATTTAGTTGATGGCCTATATTTTATACAACTTCTGTGATGACGATTTTCATCCAATTCATTGAGGTATGTTCGATCATATTCTTTTTGATTTTTGTTCAGGACAGATAAAATGCAACCTGCAATTGCATTTATGCGTTTTTTCGTACACTCACAGTCCTATCACAATGAAAATTATTAAAGAAATATGTTTGAAATATTACTGAAATATTTACATAAAAATCTCATAATAAAATGTGTAATTTATAAAATATGTTATGACGATTTTTTTGATAATTTTATAATAACTAGGGTGAACCCGTTTCACCAGGTCTGGCGAATTTTACTCATCGGGAACTTCACACAGCAGAAATCATAATTCTATTATAGTAATAACTAGGGTGAACTCGTTTCGCAAGGTTTGGTGAATTTTAAACGAATCACTTTACTCATCGGGAACTTCACACAGACAGAAATCATAATTCTATTATAGTATTAATTAGTTAAGCATATCTGGAAAAACGCAGACTTCCGATCTGCCCCTACACAAATTTATAATTCATAATTAATTACATGAATAAATTATAAATAAATTATTTTTATATTGATGTTAAAAGTCTTAGAAAAATTTAAGTTATTGATTTTCTTCTTAATTTTTGTGGGGGGCGGAGAGATCGGTTTTTCCAGAATTAAAAAAATAATTATATTTTCTCTGAACTCCGGGAACTTCACACAGACATAATGACAGACAGAAATCATAATTCTATTATAGTAATAATAACAATCTTTAATTATGAAAACATTGTCGTTTAAGTATTAGGCCATTAAGTATGAAACGCATAGATTTAATTCAAAATATTGATTTCTTATATTTCCTTAAATAACCATTAAAATGGATTTAAAGTTTTCTCCTGCATCTTCGATACACACTTGTAATTTTATCGGTAGCTTATTTTTGTCTGTATCAAAGAAGTCTGATGAACGAGAGCAAACAAAATAGTGAAAACATTTTCTACAGCGAATTTTCTGGAAGACATAGTAGTCACTCGGAGCGAGATTCGCTGAATACAGAAGAGGATTCATGGTTTCTAAATCCAGCTGCAAAATTTTAATTGAATCGATTATGTAGTGTGTGGACAAGCATTATCAAGCAATAAAATTGGTCGATTTTTATTCTCTAATTTTGGTTGTTTTTCTGAAAGTTTCTTCATCATTTCATCTATTTTATACAGTAGACCTATGTAGTAAAATATTCTCCTGGTACCATGAATGTTTAATAGATGACACCATGGCTGGTAACCTAAATGTTACAATGAGTTTCTTTTGAAGAATATTTTGTCTTAGACAATGTTTTGGCTATTCTTTTTTTCTGAGACTATTGTGCTGATCTCTTACGATTGTCGTAAGAGATTCATTTTTCATCAGGCGTGACGATAAAATGAAGAAAAGTTCTTTTTTATTACGTGAAAGAAAAGAAATGCAAACATCAAATCGATTTTTAATTTTTCTTATTTAAATAATGAGGAACTATCAGCGGACCTATCGTGTTTTTTTTACTTTGTTCATTGGATGCCAGTGATCTAATATTGTTGGAATAGAAACATCAAACGCTGTTGCCAATTCTCGTGTTTGGAGATGTATCACTTTCCACTAAAGCCTTCAGTTCATCATTATTCACTTTGGTTTAAGCACTTCCACGAGGTTCATTCTGGAAACAAAAATCTTCAGAACAGAATTTCTAAAACCAATGACTTACTGTGTCTTGGTTAATAGATTTTCACCAAATACTTCTGTCAAGTTACGAGCTGTTTCACTGTTTTGTTTCTCCTGCGGAACTCATATTCCAAAACAACAGGAATTTTCAAATTATAATATTGTATATGTAAAAAATATTGATTGACAAAATGAAATTTCAAGGATAATTGAAAGTTGTAATTTTTGTTAAAAAGAGTAATAATATGTCTTAATAATTGACAAAATAACAGTCTGTCATTAGGAAATGTAAGAAATATTTAATCTTAAATTCATAACTTCACAATTATATGCATTTCACACTTCATGACCTAATAACAAATTTTTTTCTTTATCTAAGCGAGGATACAAGATTCTCAGTTATTATTAAGACTTCAAATAATGCTGACCCACAAGGATTAGAGGATTATGAGTGACATGATGAGTTGAATAAGTGGATATTTTTTTCCATAATTACCGATATGACCAATAATGGTATTGTAGGCAAAATAAAGCTGCTCAGAGAACAAGTCAGATAATTAGGAGGCAGTTAATGGATTCAAAAAGATTAGCAGCGTTTCATTTGAAAATAATCCATCCATCTCAATTCGTAAGTTTTTCGACTTATGGATCATTCTAAAAGCCACACAAAACTTTATTTGGATGAAGATCTCCGTTGTAAATCCAAGTATCTCATTGAAACTGAAAAAAACAAAGTATCTCATTAAAAGCAAGGAATCTTTGCAAAAGAATTGAGGATCCTTAGAAGTAAATAAATTGTGCGATTTTGACGACAAAAATTCAAAATGATCTAACATACAACGAAATATAAGTTTGATTTTTAAAGAATTTTATAGAGTCATAAAAGTAAAAATTCTTGTTTATATAAAGGTCTTTGTTTTCATCAAATATTACGGGTTTTTTTTATGTTCCCATTTGTTTTTGAAGAATGCCTAAGATGAATCAGAATGTGTAATAAGAATTCATTTTGTATTAGAACAAGTTTCTCCACCAGCAAGCACTATAAGTAAAAATTAGAAATAGTCCAAGGAATGTTTTACCTGACTGCAATTCTTTCGATTAGGATGTATCGGGATGATTGAAGGAATAACAAACAGACTACATGTAAGACGATTGCTCTGTTTGGAATGAGAATTAGCAAGACATTTAGAGATTGGTCACATTTGCTTTTATTTCTTTAATTTTTAATAAATGTTTAAAATTAGATATGATTTTTTTAACTATCGGTGGTTGAATGGACTATATAATGCAGTGGTTCCTAACCTTTTTTTATGTTGTTACCCCTGTATAACCTGTTAGGAAAACGGATTTTACCCCAACTTAAAAATGCTATAAAAACACACAATGCAAGCGAATTGTAATGTCTATTAATTACAAATTTGTCATTGCCCAGCAGTTCGTCAGAAAACTGGATACATTGTGAATAAATAGAAAAACACAGATTGCAAAACAGTATTACAATATTACTTTGTTTTATATTTTAACTATGAATTAAAAATATTCAATGTGAAGGTTGGAATTTTTTTGAATTTACAAGTTTTTTTATATTAGGTTTAGTGTCACTTAAAGCGCATCTCAAGTCATGTTCCACATTGAGACGGTTTCTGAGCTTTGTTTTCAATGAAACTAAAGTTGAAAAACTACTCTCGCATCTATAAGTGGTGGCGAAGGGTATAAGTATTTTTAAAGCTCTGTTGGCTATAACAGAATATTCGGTACTTGCTTTAATCCACAATGTGCAGAGATCATAATTTTGAAATTCTACTTTAAAAGTACTATTTTCGCGGAGTCCAAGAAATTCTACTTTGGCCGCTACATCCTCGTCTTTAAAAATGTCATCAACAATAGAAAAGAGTCTTAATATCCAAGAATTGGACTGACGATTATCCAAATCAGGAAAATATTGCTTCAGTAAATATATTAAAAAATATTGCTTCAGTGACTCTATTACTGTAGATAAATGTTGAACCACGGCATTTCTAAATGTGATTTTGCTGACTTCGGTATTTGACAATTGCTCACAGAGTTGTGTAAACATCGACACATCGCCAGTTTGCACTCTGCGTTGGTAAAGTTCTAATTTACGTACAAAACCGGCAACTTTACCCTGCACTGTCAAAATATTCATCATATTTCCTTGCAAAGAAATATTAATATTGTTGATTTTACTGAAGAAATCAGAAAGATACGCTAGCTTTTCAACAAATGTTTTGTCTTTAATTTTTGACAGATACTCTTTTTCTTTTTGTGTTTTCCGTTTTTCAAAAAAATAATCCTATTTCTTCACAGAGCTCGTAAACCCTGTTCAAAACTCTGCCTCATAATAACCAATGTACCTCTGTGTGGTACAAAAGAGAGTTAAATTTGGCACCAACTTAATCACATAAAACTTTAAATAATCTGGTGTTTGTTGCATTGCCAGGAACATGGTTCAAAATTTTCACTATGTCATTCAACGTGCTTAGTAATTCTAGTTGAAGCGTCTTAACAGCCAAAGCGTAGCGATGAATGAGACAATGATATGATAAAACTTGAGGAGCAACTTGTTTCACGAGTGCTTGAAATCCAGAGCGGACGCCCATCTGTAAAAATGCCGACCAGCTTTGACCAATCCAGACCGTTTTCCTCAATAAACTGTTTCAGCGTTTCGAAAATGTCTTTTCCACGTGTAGTGGTGGATAAGGACTTACAGAACAGGTATTCCTCTTTTACAGTTATCTTTAATATAACATGTAAATGCCAGTAGCTGTGAACACAAAACTACATCTGTAGACTCATCTAATTGCAGTGCAAACATAGAACTTCTTTTCATTTCATCAATAATGGTTGCCATAATATCGTTACTCAAGTCTGAAATGCGGCTTTGAACTGTAGTATTTGAAAGTCATATTTATTTGATCTTAGCCACATGTTTCTCGCCAATGACGAGTGATACTGCATCACACAAACAAGGTTTGATGAGATCCTCTCCTATAGTGTGCGGTTTTTTGTTCATAGCAATACGATAAGAAATTGGATATGAAGCTTGAAGATATGATTCATTTGCCTTTTGCATATTTTCTGTTGAATCAAATCGCAGACTTCAGAAAACTCTCTTTTCTCTTAAAAAAATCTATATCTTTATCTGCAAACTCTTTGTGAACTCTCTCGAATTGTTCTTTTAATTTGCTCGGCTTCATGCTCTCTGTATTAAGCACTTTATTACATAGAACACAGTGAGGCTTTTCCACATTCCTATCTAGAAAATTCGTGAATCCCCATTCTAAAAATGCTTCTTTATAGTAGCGCTTTTTTGAGGTATTAGAACTCATGACCCATAAAATATTCGTAAAAAAAGTTATCTAAGGCAAAAATAACAATGTTAACTTTTACTTTTATGAATATTGAGAAAAAAACTAATTATAATTAATTATCATTGCTTGTTACTACTTACAGTCAAAAAAGTAAATAATATTGTAATTATTTCAAAACTGGTAGTTATATGTAATGAGAGACAATTGAACTTGACTTGTTTAAATATGACTTTATATATGACCTGTTTAAATCTCAAAATACCAATACGGCCCGGTAGACTGGGTACTGAGTCACGGCGCATCGCGTATGCGCATTGTGGAGCTCAAACGCGATAATGCGTCGGAATACATGCTCAACCACTCTCAGTTCAAACTGGTTTATACACGCAGTTTCGATAGCAATAAAGAGTATATGTCACATGAACCAAATGCGTTACTGTACTGTATTTTTTTATTAACAAAGAAGGCTTCACTAAAATTTAGTGGATGCCTTTTTACCCCTAAAGAATTGCGTTTTTACCCCCCTGGGGGTAATTACCCACAGGTTAGGAACCACTGATATAATGGCTCAAATCAAAGTTAGGAGCCTTGTTGATCAGCCACTTTAGTGATCCAGAAAAAAATGTACATTCAGTTATGATCGAAAAAACATAATAAAAAACTCATAATTTATATTTTTTCTTATAAAAAACTCATTGATTTTTTATGTTTATATTTTTATTCCGTCCTAAAGAAAAAGCTTTTATTATTTCTTTTTAAAAAAAGCTTTTTCAACCCCAGCCCTTTCAACTCATATTTCAACCTGCATAGTAAATTATAAAATACTGATATTGATTATAATTTGTGGAGCGGAAAATTAAATATTTGACCAAATATTTGGTCATCTGGAAAAAAATAAATAATTACGTTAATTAATTAAAAAATTAAATAAAAATCATTCTCAGTTTTTGATTGTGTGAAAAGAAATCGAATAGTAATGATAAAAATTTAAAGAATCTGAAATAATGCGCAATTAAATTATGCTTTTGTTATACGTATCGTTTAATCCAACATAATGTTGATCTAGTTTATTAGTTTACAGTTATTTCAAATAAATTTCAAAAACTTAATAATTTCCCGTAAATTTTAGAAACAAATTAAAATTCCAGTAATTTTCAAATAAATCTCAGAAAAAGCAAATCTCACTTTGCCCATCTGATACCGCCATAGAACACTTTGGCAAACCATACCATATGTTTCTCTTTCAACAGAAGCAAAAGTGTCAGATTACAGTTGGTGTAAAGTTAAAACATTTATCATTTCAATTTATATAATTGGCAATTTGCTTCTAAATTTTCTGTTGGTTTTAGGCCCTTCATTCAATGACCTTTTTATACAAGCGGCTATTTCAATACTATATATTTTCAACGCTCGACCTTTTTAAAACCCCCTACAAAAATTTTAATTGTAATTAAAGATTAATTGAGGAAATATATTTTATTAATTGATAACACATTAATTTACTATTGTGGTACCGGCAGCCAGACTGAGTGGTGACGGCCGGCACCTCTTAGACGTCCCGGGACTTGGTACCCAAGGAGATCGCCGCGTCGGTTCGACGATGACTGGTTGCCGATCGGGTCCGGTGATCATCGGTCGATATGTCATGGGATGACGGTTCCGCGATCGGCTCGCGGCGGTTCCGCTTCTGTGAACGCCGATACCGCTCCGTTCGTCGAAACAAGGCCCGAGTGTGTGATCAGTGAGATTGTGGGAATCCGTCATTCGTCGCCAAATTGTGCGAGGCGATGGTGCACGGGATCAAACTGATTGGGGCTGGTGTCGCACAGTTCGGTTTCCGTCGATATCATCATCGGGTAAAAACATCCGAACCACGATTAATATTCAATATTTATCGAAAATATATAAAAGAAAACGTTCATAATTTTTATTCAAAAACTAAACATTAACATTTGAAAATGTGTTCTCTTCCAATATTTGTTTAAACAAATCACTTATTAAAAAGTTTTTTAACAGTTTTTGCATTATCAGTCGTTTGACTGAAACACCATAACTATAATATACAAATATGATACAAAATAATTTATTTCTCAAAAATAAAATACAATACACATCAAATGTACAATAAACCAGAAAGTTGTAAACTGGCTAGATAATATTATTGCAAGTTCGCCAGATATCGCAGGTACTTCAGTTTGTCAACTTCCTCATCATAATTGTCAACTGCAGTGGTAACCAATCTATTCAACCTCTCATATTTAGCCCTCTTTGCATCTCTGTCATCTAATCCATTTTCATTGCCAAGGACCAATAAATGAACCTGAATGTCTTCCTTCAATCCATCAAGCAATTTCCATATACCTGGGTGATTGCAATTAAAAAAGGAGTTCAGAGAACTGTGAAACCCATCCCAGCAGTTGGTTGTCTTTGGGGATTGTTCAGCAGCAGCATCAAAATGGTTCCACACAGTCATAGGAAACATTGGTTATCTTCCAGCCGGTCCTATAACATAAGTTGATTCAAAATATGTCAGCCAGTCATTATATCGTTGTTGATCTGGAAACTGATTGGCCAGCAGAAAATACAAGTTTTCAACATCATTGATTGGAACATATGCCAAGATTCAAGGGATTTCAATTTTAGCTTCCCATCAATATTTCCATCATATTCATTCTTCAATCCTACACGTCCTATTTTTTTAATCAAACTCTGAGTAAGATAAAAGTAGCATCCTTTTATCTGGGATTCAGGGAATTTCAGTTGAGCGGCAGATATGCAAGCTTTTTCAAAATCAAGAAGAGTAGTTTCTGATGCCAGATTAGGAAGACTTTCTTTCAGTATTTAAAACATTCTGTTGTAGGTTTCCTGATTTTTCTTCTGAAGAAGAAAGTAGATGCATGGCGGATAGGTGTTGCCATTTTTTGCATGCAAAGTGTAAAGTTGGTAAAATATTGAAGGTGCTTTGTCAAAAGTTCCATCCCCAAAGATTGTGTCCTTCAGTAGCTCTTTCAAAAGTCCATGTCCCTAATTTCCAAAATTCTGTTAATGACCTCCTCACTTGAATCGTGAAGAATTATTTTTCTGTATTGTTGAGGAATCGCAAACTGAGATGTTGTTGGATTGGAAAAACTCTTATTTATCTTAGCTCTGTGTTTTCTCAAATTTCTCTGTATAGTTGCTCTTTTAGGCATGTGCTTCTTAACTTCTAGGCTCACATTTTCATCCAGCAAAACTGATTCAATTAATTTTCTTGGATTTACACAGCTCCTGTATTTTGTCTTTCATTTTGTCTAGGACAACATTGACTTTGACATCTTAAGGACTGGATTCATGGTTATGCAGATTAGTTTGGCTAACAATTTCTAAACCTTCTTCATGGTGGCATGAAACCAGATCGAAAAATACTCTCTGCATCTCCAAGAATCAATTTCATTCGTGTGAGTGATAATTGTGAATGTTGTAAGTTTGTTGTTTTTATGCTGTTTAGATTTGTGACTCTCCTACTCAGGCGGGATGGATATGTTATTTGATTGATTATTTGAATCTAATGAAATTAATTTAATGATATTAAATTAAAGTACTAATTAATTAAAGTTTGATAATTATGAATTTTAATAATATTTTCAGT
>MQRK01213756.1:0-10989 GCA_001938485.1 Girardia tigrina | reverse complement strand
AAATTATATTTTCGAAATATATATATATATATATATATTAGTTTTTAAGCAATAAAATAATCTGTAGCGAACACTTCTTCTTGATTCACCTCTTATTCACACTTCTTGTCTGACGCATACGTAGAAGCTCCACGGAACAAATCTAGCGGCACCCCGCAGCTTTTTCATTTCCACGTCGCGTTTCAGGAGCAGCCATCGAACTCGGCCGAAAATTTGTCGTCTTCAATCCCCACGTATACGCCGGTTGCTTCATGACGCTTGCCACTTGACGGTGCTCGATCCGTCCGAATTACGGGGTGTCACCTCTGCTCGCATTCATACGCCCCCGAGTATCGACCCAAAAAACTCAGGCATCACCAGAAAGAGGCATTCATTACACTTTCCACTACACTCAATAAACATGGCCACCCAGAACCGCATACTGACCACCAAACCGTCAATATTTTGCACTGATCCCTCCAACTGTCCAGGAATCAGGCTTATCCTCAGACTTAGGTCGTGAGTGCGGCGTTACTTTTTTCGAAAATTTGCCACAACGCCTAGTTAAACCCCCGGAATACGATCAACTTCTCGTCTGCAAATGCCAGCAGCAGCATCACTTGCCTGTTTTCGTGGAGTGTGTCGGTACACTCGCAAAATCACTCGAGCCAGATCGCCCTATTTTGGAGCTTACTGTACACCGGTATGATCTTTAGCGTCTTTATTGATTTTCAAAATGCTGAGATAGCTTGTAGCGGCGATAAGAATGACGACCAATCTTTTATAATTTGTAACAACAACAATACGCTTTCAGTTTCATTCTAGCTCCATTTCAGTAAAAAAATATCATGAAACCACAGAATCTTAGTAAAATTTTCCATGGAAACCTAGAATACATGATCTGAAATACTTTACGTTACCCTTAATATATAATATAATTAAATCGTTGTCTTTTCCTTCCAAATATTTTCTATTTAAAAGATTATTATTCTTGATATTGGCAAATTATATTCCAACTGTTCACAAATGAAGCTAATTGATAATTTTTGTCAAATCAAATATTTTTTATTCGTGATTTTTAATTGTTTTTGAAATACATTAAAAAAATATAATTGATCAGTTTCAGGAACGGCATCTCAGAGGATTGTCGTTGTGTCTGTTAGTTCTGACACCATTTTATTGATGCCGTATTGATGACAAAATTGTAATTTATATGTTACTTGAAGTGGACAATAACTTTTTAAAGCAATTTGATTCCGTTTATACATATGTATTACAAAGAGGTTATCTATTGTCCTTTGAAGAAAGTGAAAATGTAAAGTCTGAGAAGTGAGGCTAAATATGGAGAGTGGAGTGCAAAGGCCCATGGCGGTCGACATTGGCCTTCGTAGCAATAATTCAAGAAGTCGAAGAAAAATTCCAACCGGTACTTGACTATCATAAATTCAACAAATCAAATTTTTAACCACACTGCTAGTAGTCTAGTGTGCGCGGAGAAACTGAGAAGTTCACGCCGCATGATGAGTAAGTTGTCAATTGTGAATTTGCGGCGTGCATATTTAAAAATCAGAGTGGATCGGTCATTGCAGCCATATGAGGTGAGACAGCATCAGGGTCAGTCAAGGTATTTAACGCGGCTCGGATTCGGCTTGAGCGCCGCTCTGAAAATTATGGAGAAAGTACTGCAACTCGTGTTTGGGTCGGATCCGGAGTTCTAAGCTAACACCGACATGTACTACGATGATATAGTTGTAAACACGGCCAATGTATCAGTTGAGCGTCTGGATGGCGGTACTAAAGAACATCGGTTTGGAAGTAAAAATGATATATGGTTGCCGAGTCTTTCGGCTGGCAGTAAAAATTTGAGCGGACGGTCGGCTCGATGGCGGCGTGATGGGCACGTTCCAGAGCTGTTCTAATGCCTAACTCGTCGATGTCTCTGTGTGGACCTGTTAAATAGTGGGGTCGTACCCTATTTGTGGATTGTTGCGGCCAGGGTGTAGCGTTATCAAGCGGTTCGCTAGAGGTGGCGGTTGGGTACCCTAGTGGAACCGCAAGTAAGCGAAATGATTTTTTATGAAGTAACGTATCACACAAGGGGGAAAAATCATTATATAAATGACTTGAAAAAAAGATCCACGAAAAGCCACATGAAAGAGATGCTTCAAAGATTAAGGTATTGTGTGCTCTAAGGAAGTCATGCATGATTACAGCATTCATCTTACAAGAACCAATAATCAATGGTGAAATCTATCTTGCAATGCGGAAAGATTTTCTAATTCAAAACTTTAATATCTAGCTTAGAACAATTTTTCAATAAAATATTGTGCACTGTCAAAACTATTTGTCTGTTCGATAATTTCTGAATGACACTTTCCCAAAGACAGTGACTGATCAATAATGTTGACCGATTTACTACCACATTCGCCTGATTTGACTACACTGTATTTTTCTTTAGGGTCATGTTAAGATCAAGGTCCAAGCATCGAAGCTACAATTTTTCCTACAACCGAGAAGCAGCTTTGAACTCGCCATTCGATAAATTACCGAACTGCAATTGGTAAATATTTTTTAGGAAATGAGAAAGCGATTCGTACGATACATCGAAAAAATATAATCTTTTATACCATTTGCTCTTTTTTAAAATTCAAACTGAATAAAATTAGATTCTTAATGAAGTTTAGTTCATCTATTATATTTTGATTGCATTTTTCGCGGTTATTTAAGTTTGAAGTTAGACAAGACCCTTATAAACACATTGTTTGTTTCAAGTACAAATAATATATTTTTATTTTTGATGAACGAAAATTATTCAATGTAGGGTAAAATTAAAATATAATTATGAACATAAAAAGCTTTAAAATATGGAGACAAAATATATTTATTAATCACAGAAAAGCTGAATTATTTTTTTTCATTTCAAGTTTTCATCTAGCGAGTCTAAAATAAAAATAATAATTAAAATTATAATTTATGATGTGATTGTTATAAATTCAAGACATTAAGATTGATTCTTTTTTTCACAATCGATTTTAAATTATTCAAAATAACTTTTTAATACATTTTTTTAGACAAAAAATAAAATTCATGAACTATTATTTGCAAGCCTCTAGTTCAGCGGTTCTCAACCTTTATAGTGCCAAGACCCTTTTAATACAGTGAGGAATGTTTTGAATTGTGTGTTGATATTGTGCATGTTGTATGTTGATTCGGATTGTGTCTCTCCTACACAGATGGATGATTGGTATTTTCTTTGATGCTACTAATTAAAAATAATTTAATTTTAAAGTAAAAAGATTTAAAATAATTTTTGAATGTATTATTTAATTTTTAATGTAATTTAAAATTTTAATATATTAATTTAATATGTACTTTTTCAAAAATTTTAGATTTAATTTTAACCAATTAGATTTATTATAAGTAATAATTTTTATTAAATGATTTTCATTTATTGAAAATAATTAGTATGAATTCAGAAATATTTTCATCAAGAAAAATGTCAAATAGTGAATGCGCTTGTGATATTAATAAATGTTGTAAAACTCATATTGATGTTGTTAATAAATAAAATTCCCAATGTTGTGGCGACCCCCAACTGTAAAATTAAAAACGGCATTATTCTCCAATTACATCACTAAGTACGCAAAATTTCTACATAGATGGCAAATCAATATCTATGATATTTTAGTAAAAAAAACTAATAACTACCATTGGGAAAAATGTTTATACTAACATGATATACAGTTGACACATTAGAATACAAACAAAAAACATTTTTCAATGTTCTTGGGAAACCTCTGGAAAATTGTCATTCGACTCTCGATGTGGTCGCGGTTCACGTGTTGAGAACTGCTGCTCTAGTGCATGATTACTTAAAAAGTGAGTAAAACAATGAAATATTTTATATATCCTCAAAATTTTCTTTCTTTATAAACTTATTAAGCATTTCAAATTACTGAGCAATGTTAACCACATATTCCACGGTTATCTTTTTGATATTTGAATATTTTCTAAACTTTTTATTTTATATCCACCATCAACAAAACGCATAATTATCATTTCTTCTTTTCCTTTACCTGGAGGTAATTTATCAAAATACAAAAATTTGCTTTTTTCTTTTAACAGGTATATATCGTATTAGGGTTTCGTCTAAATTTTGTTTGATATTCATGAATTTACTTCTTTCAATAAATATACATTTTTCCGCAATTTGACATGGTTTAATATTGTCGATTTGATTTCAGAAAATGTTGTCTCCATTAATTATTTCGGTCACATAAGAATTAATAATTTTTGTACTGATTCCGCCGCCAATTCACTGAGAAATATGTTCGTCATTTGAAGATTAGTCGTTGTATCCCTCAAGTTTTATGGCCCATGTGAGCTCCGATCCCGGCCAGTCCATTATCGTTCAACATCAATAAAATAGATTCGTTAACAATATTTGAATATTTAAAGAAAAATATTTCTTTTATTGTTCATATATTTTTTTAGAACCCATTGATTAATTTTCTTAATTTTCGACATAACGATTCTAGTATATAAATATGTTGTAAATATTTAAATTGATTTTATGTGTTATTTATTTACGGATTATTTTACTTCAAGATATTTTTATTATGTAAAATCGAGATTTTAAAATAATTCAATTTTAAATATCTCACAGCTCACTTTGGTTATATGTAACTTATTTGGTTATGTAACTACCGAGAGTGCAGAAAGTGTTAACGAGCTTACATATATCCGAATAGTCAAATAATACTCGGGAAGTGTACAAATTTTGTTTAGTTGCTAATAATACAGTATATATGTTTTAGTTTTTAAGCAATACAAGAATCTGTAGCGACCAATTCTTCTTGATTCACCTTTTTTCATACTGCTTGTCTGACGCGTATGCAGCAGCTCCACGGAACGACTCTAGCGGCCCCCCGCAGCTCTTCCATTTCCACGACGTGGTTCAGGAGCAGCAATCAAACTCGGCCGAAAAATTGACGTCTTCAATCCAAGTATGCACCGGTTGTTTCATGACGCTCGCCGCTTGTCGGTGCTCGATCCGTTCGAATTTCGGGGTGTCACCTCTGTCTCGCAATCATACGCCCCCGAGTTGACTGACTGCATCCATATGGACCCAACAAATTCCGGCAAACCCAGAAAGCGGCATTCAATCCGCTTTCCGCCACACTCAATAGGCACGATAATCCTGAACCGGACACCAACCACGGAACTGTCAATCTTTTGCACCAATCTCTTCACTCGGTCCTGGAATCAAGCTTATCCTCAGGCTTAGGTTGAAAGCTTCCGAGAGTGCGGCGGTACTCTTTTCGAATGTCTGCCACAACGCCTCGTTAAACCCCCCCGGAATACGATCAAAATCTCGTCCGCCAGTGCCAGCAGAAGCATCGCTTGCCTGTTTTCGGGAATTGTGTTGGTACACTCACAAAATCCCTCGAACCACACCGGTATGATCTTTAGCATCTTCATAAATTTTCAAAATGGTGAGATAGCTTGTAGCGACGAAAAGAACGACGACCGAACTTGTAATTTTTAAAAACAACAATACGTCTTCAGTTTTGTGCTAGCTCTAGTTCAGTAAAATAAATATCATAAAACCATAGAATCTTAGTAAAATTTTACATAGAAACATAGATTACTTAGTCTTAAATCTTCAGGTTACCCTTAACATATAATATAATGAAATCATTGTCTTTCCTTCCAAATATTTTATATTTAAAAGATTATTATTCCTTATATTGACAAATCAATTTGCAATTGTTTACAAATGAAGTTATTATTAATAACTTTTGTCTAATCAAATATTTTTTACTGATGATTTTCTAATGTTTTTGAATACATTTAAAAACATATATTTTTTTAGAATTTACTTAGAATTTATTCAGTATAATCATAGATTTAAGATTTAATGTATCACTTAAATATTTTTACAAAAAATATAAAATTAAATAATTTAAATGATAATTATTTGCTGGCAATTACTTTATATAAAAAACCTAACCAACTATTGATGCTGAAATAGACTCTATTGGGGACTTGTCCATGAATTTTTTACTAGAAGAATTAGGTTTATTTACTTGGAAACGTTTAATACAATTGGAATTTGGGTTTGGATCGGCCGAGCTGTACGTCACTAATGACTTTTTGTTACTAGAATTACTATTATTTCGGACCGAGGCAATCTGAGATGATCTGGCTGAATTCATATTAGAAGAATATCCCGTATAGTTTTCAGGATCGTAACATTTTTGAGATTGTATGTCTTTAACTGAAGAAGCAATAGATAGACTTGATTTTGACTGAGTTGTTTTGGTTTCGACAACAAATTGATCAGGAATTTCAATTTGAGAATTAGATTTCGGAATAATATTGGAAGGAGTTTGTGGAATATCAGTTATATCAATATCGGCTATATAAAAATAAATGGTTATATTTTACTATATAATTCATCAAAAATAATGCATAAATCTTTTATTAAAAAAATCATTCAGTCAATAAAAATTTAGTTTTTATTATTTAATCTCAACGGTTTAACCTTCATCGTTAGAACAAATGATTATTAAAAATAAAGTTCATTCAATGAATATATAATTATTACGTAATCAGTACATCCTCTAAAATCTCCCAATAAGTTGTAGAGTACAGTTTAGATTTTATGATCTAAAGATCTGACATATTAACTTCATTTATTTTTATCTCCCGATCATTCTTAATTTTTTATATACATAAAATAGAGATTATTTATATTTAGAGATTAACATAGTAATTTTTTATCAAAAAATAATACTTTTTAGAATTAATAAAGAAAGTTTTTTAATTTCTTTTCATTGTTCGTAAATATTCCCTTAATTGATCCAAAATAATAAGTTGTAACATAAGCCAATGCGGTTTTTAAATTAAAATAAAAAGTTTACCGAAGTCAAGAGGTTATATCAAAAAATATTATTTATCAACATATTCTCCGCTACTTTTCCATGCTTTCTGGCAACTTTTCAATGCCCTACCATAGAAATTTGAGTTATTTGAGTCAAATCATGCGTGGAGACAATCTTCTCATTCTTCTTCGTTTTCGAAAGAAATTCTCCTCCAGGATTTTGAAAATATGAATAAAAGATAAAATTCAAATGGTACCAGGTCAGGACAGTAAAGATGAGACAATAGATCGCACATCTGCTCTTAGATGACCATGTATCGAATTGGAAAAATGGGGCCGAGCCTTGTCATATGGCAAAATCTTGTGTTGTCTATTGAAGAGTTTCTATTCTTCCATAATTGGAAAATATCTCAACAGATGACAATAAACGGCGGCATTAATTGGTGTGCTTTCTGGAAGCAGTTTCCAGTGAAATATGCATGGATAAAACAAATAACATGATCTTTTTAGAGTGATATTGCTTTCCATTTTCTTCTTTTATAGTTAGGTGACTTGAAATTGACATAAAGGCAAAAATATTTTGTCACTTGTAACTACAAGGACTGAAAATGAGGGGTATTAGTAGATTACTTATTGTTGCTCTTGAAGTTTCATTTACTTGATTCAAACAACAAATTCTTGCCGGAACCCTATATTGTTATTGCATAGCAAAAAATTTTTTTTCAAGTTTTTTAGTTATCCACTTCCAGAAGTTCAAAGAATCTCACCTCGTTAAACTCAACCGATATGTCCTTCCTTAGAGTAACTTCAATATCGAAATCCCAGTTTTTGAACTTAAAAAACCCTTTTGTAGCAGTCTCTATCAATAAATCAGTTCCCATACAATGAATTGATGTTTCTGAAGGCTTTAGCAGTGGCACACATTGGCTCACTTTAAAGCACGTATCTGAGATGGTTAATTTTTTTCACTTGGGATTTAATCTTAAGTCTTAAAAATATTTTTACAGTTAAATTAAAAAATTTCAAAAGCATTTACGGAAGAGACATTGAACTTCCTGTTGCTTATTTTGACAATCTTTAAGAAAAGAATGTCGTCGCAGAAAATAAAACTTAAAAAGAATTGTACTGATACGTTAAAACATAATAATTTATTCCATTTTCAAGATTGTTGTAGCAAATATTAATTGCTATAGTTATTGGCTTAATAAAATGTTTCAAAACAAAAATAAAGCTTAAAAATAATTAATTCAGTGTTTGAATTTGCTAAGCCATAATTCAGAATCATTATTCGCAACTGAACGAGCCAGGAGAAAGATAAATAAGTGTAACTGAAGATCATACTTACAGGGAGTACAGAAATTGCTCAAAGGTGGAAAGAAAACTGCAGAGAACTGTACAACTTCAAAGCAGATGTCGACAGAAGCGGTATCTCTTAAGATGTGGAAAGAAAGAGAAATGACGAAGATCACGAATGTGGAATTTTAAGATCAGACGTTGAGACTGCCATAAAAAAAAGTTCGAAAATGAACAAAGCCCAAGAATGGACAACATCAGCGCGGAACTAATTCAGGATGGAGGCGAAAATACAGTGACCATTCTCCATCCAATATGCAACAAAATTTTAAATAGTGGAGTCTGACCTTCAAAATGGACTGAATCTATCCTCATTCTTATACCGAAGAAAGCAAATAGTAAAAAGTGCAGCGACTTTAAAATAATTAGTTAGAATAATTAGATATATCACCTCCTCATTATACCAATGCTGTTCGTTACTGGCTTGACAGACATTATGAGCATTTAGGAATATTTAAAACAGTTAGTGTACTTAGTGAGATTAGAAAATATAGAGTATTTACGAAGCAGAATTCGTGATGCTGCCAGAAGATCAATGGTGAGTGACAACTAAGAACTCGTGTTTACGATAACTTCGACCATCGAATTACTTGTATGACTTCCTTGTGTGAACATTTTAAACATCTATAAATTTTCTATCTTTTGTATCGGTTTAATTAAAAATAAATTGTTAAATTAGTTCTTGGTTTTGTAAATATTAATAAATTGTGATTCTTACCTTGTCTTGACTTTATGGCCACCTTGTAAAACTTAATTAATAACAAATATAACTTAACCCTTAATAACCTAAAGTTTCAATTTTGATACCAATCTTTTAAACTGAATGTTCACATTACTATTAATTTTTTTATAGGTTGGCTGTACGTATTTTACTGTTGTATAATATTCTTTCCAACGAAATTAAAAAAAATCAAATGTCATTATTGTTTTATTTTATCTCAAGCAAACACAGTAATATTAAAAATAAATCACTTTCGTAAATCAGGCTACTAAGGGTTAAGAAAGCGATTCATAAAACCAAAATTAGAAAAAAGTTTTAAGTTTTGAAAATAATATACGATTAAAAAAAAATTAAAAAAAATAAAATAAAAATAAAAAACCAAAATACATATTATTCATGATTAAATATTTAAAGTAATTGTATTGTAACCTTTCAATCTTCCACTTAACACCCATTCACGGATTTTACTCTTCATTTCGCGACACGTTTTCTTGTAAGTATAGGCTTCTTTTTCAAATTTGCTACATTTTTCTTTTAACAATAAGTGTTCCTTTTGAAGACTTGAAATATTTGTATTCGCAGATTCAGAATTATCTTCTGCAAGCAATTGGGGAACGGAGTTACTGGCCATTTGATGAAGAAGGATTTGCTTTTCCGACTCCAATTTTACTTGGAGTTGCGTATATCGACGATCAAATTCAATTGCCTTAAAAAATTTAAAAACTTAAAAAAACGATTTTTTTTATTTATAATTTAAATAATAATTGCGTCAAAGATGCGATATTTTAAAAAATAATAATAAAAATAAATAACAATTTTACCAGTAAAAACTCACATAATCCATACCCATTTTAGTCCTTATAAGCGAATTTCATGCATTTGATTTTAAATTAAACACTGTTTGATATAAAAAATATATATGAAATAAAAAAAATTCTATAAAATTTTAGTGGATAACCAAGAGTTAATTTGGTGGACTCTGAAAAACAGAATATTGAATAGATCAATTTTGCTTTTTTGCGGATAATAAAATCATTGAGTTACATAAATAAGTGCTCAAATTCAAAAATTTTTTTAAAGACAAGAAGAAATTAAAGTTTGATATCCTCTTTTATTTATTTTATAGATTGTCGAAAGTATTTTGTTAGTAAAACCAAGTAAAATATTTATCGCACCAACCTGTCTTTCAATGTTTCTCTGTAATTGATCTTTTACTCGTCGCAACTCTTCGATAGACATGTCTTTCTCATTTTCTGACAACTCTTTCTTTCGAAGATCTTCTCTTAAATCTATAACTTTATCGAAATATCTCATCAAAAGTTGACGTCCTTCTTCAGGTCCAACTTGTGCCAATCGTAAGAATATATCTTCACGGCTCTGATAATTAAATTAGTATATATTAAATGTATTTTTATACAGCTAATTAAAATATTAAAATCAATCAATAAACTGTTTCCTAAAATATTAGAAATTAGTACATAATAATGGCAATACCAATAATGTTATCTAGGTTTGCTCTCAATGAATTAATTTCATTTTTACATTATTAAGAACACTGTTAGGGGTATTTTTGAGTTCATAAAATTTTCGAATTTAAAATCTAATCAATTTAATAATTCAATATTTACATTTCAAAAAGTAGATTTTTAGATTATGTTAAAATGAAATTTTTATAAAATAGCGTAAAAAAGTAATTCATATAAAATTAAATTTTAATGTTTAACATAAAACCAATAGATTTATTAATAAAGTAAATTATAATTTTATATGAAACGTAAAATTTAATGTGAAAACTAATAAATAAACTAGAAAATTATTTTGTAACGTTTATGTAAAAATTAAACAATATCAAAAATGATATTAATTCATAAATTTTAAATTAAAATATAATTGATTTAAGACCAAATGAAAATAAAACTTTCATTAAAAAAGGATTAACCCTTTCGCAGCTGCTGGGACACATATGTCCCAGTGAATGTTTAAAAAGGCTGTTGGGACATATATGACCCATCATAAAAGACGAATGGGATATATTTGTCCCAACCTCCCC
>MQRK01213755.1:23239-35225 GCA_001938485.1 Girardia tigrina | reverse complement strand
TGGAGGCATATTCTTCTTTCTTTATTTCTTCTGATGTGTTTGGGATTTGTTTTGTGGGTTCTTTCTTTTCTGACACCAATTGTTGAGGATTTTTCTTCTTTGGATATCCCCACTTTTTGTGAAAATTCCAGAGAATAATAATAAATATTTATTCAAAATAAACTATTACAACTTAGCTGTTAAATCCATCGATTAACAAAATCAATTTAATTTTATTATAGGAATTATATTATAATAAAAGAGTAGGTCACTACAATATGTCCCAAAAATTTTACTTCCGGTCGTAATAACTTACTTCGCTGATTTTATTCTTAGTCCCATTTGTTGGATCCTCTCAAGTACTTCTTTTATCACCTATTAATGTTCTTCCTTTGTACTTATCGCTATTAGTAAGTCATCCAAATAAACTGATGCCCCTTTCTTTGTCCGTTTTAATACCTTCGTCATTAATTCTTGGAATGTTTCTGGGGCTGCGGCTATGCAAAAAGGCATCCGTTTAAAACAAAATTGTCCTGTCTTGGTGGAGAAGGCCGTCTTTTCCTGTGACACTTTGTCTAATTCTACTTGATAGTACGCATTCCCTAAGTCTAAAATATTGGTAGTAAAATATTTGGTGCCGTGTAATCTATCCATCGTTTCAGCTATATTCGGCATGGGGAATGCTTGACGCTTAGTGATTCGATTTAACTGTCTGAAATCCAGACACAATCTGATATCGTCCTTGTCCTTTTTCCACACACACATTATTGGTGTGTTCCATTCAGAATTACATGGTTTTATTATTCTGTTTTCTCCAAATTTTATATAACTTCTTCTAGTTTGTCTTCCAGATGTACCGGGTGTCTTCTCGGTTTTATGTTTATGGGTCCCCCTGTTGCCTCTATTCGGTGTTGTAGCAAGTTTGTACCGCCGATATCCCAATCGTTTGCCAAAATACTCCTCCATATTCATGAATTATTTTCTTTAGTGTTTTATCGTTCCTTGTGTCTATCATTTTTAATGCCTCTTGAACCCGGTCATCATCGGTGATTTATTTTCCAAATTTAGCTTCAATTTCAATAAATTAGTTCTCTCCTTTTCCTGATAATTCCGCTCTTTCCATTGCATTTCTATTACGACTTCTTTCATCTCTGGTCTCAAATTTTTCACTATTACGAATCTTATATTCTTGGCTTTATTTTCAATCATTCTATTTCTCCTCTGACATCCCTTAGTAGTCCATTTGCTGCGATCAATCTCTGATTTGTCTGATCCATCCTTATGTTATTTATTTTTTTTAATATTCCTTCCGTCATTCAACGCTGCCCCTGTCTCCAGTAGACACTCAGTTTCTATGTTTTCCATTTTAACTTTTATACTCGATCGGCTCTGTAATAATTATCGTAATAATTAATAATTTAATTAATTATTGTAATTTTTCACAATTATTAATTATTAAAAATTCTCTATCCCCAAATGTTTCCTTTTTTATACATTTCACGACTTTCTGCCTTACTTCTGGTTCCTGGTGGGATTTTGGTTCATTAGCTCTTTCTGATTATTTTTATTAATTTTAGCATTTATATTATTGAAATCAAATGTATTTATTGTATTTATATTATTTATATTACTACTATTGTTCATAAGACATCAATTCAATTATCAAAAGCTCTTGTATATTTTCTGGTGTTTTGACCACCTTAAAATACCTTAATCATGCCGCTATAAATGTTTCGATATTGTCTTCTTTCTGGTATTTCTCAGGTAAGAGTCTCGAAATCAATTGTTCTGAGTCACTGATTATGGTCGCCATATTGGGTTCGTGTTTAAGATGAATGTTTTAGGATCTTTATTTTAATGCTAAAATTAATTTCGTAAACTATTTATTTTTACTATTGATTTTAAACATTATAAAAAATTGAAAAACAGGTAATTTAGAACAGGTAAAAAATAAGTAATTGAAAAACACTTAAAAGACAACTGTATAATTAAGATCAAATAAAAATTAATTGTGAATGACCGATTGCGTGACAGTTGTGTGTCGAATGTTAAAAGTTCAATTAAATGTTAATTTTCGACAGAAATATTGAATTCTCTTAACGGGGTTTGTGTGTTTAGCAATATCGATTTGTGAAATTCATATTTACCAACTGTATTTAAAGGAAGAATCAAAACTGAAAATCGCTTTTCCTACGAAAAGCGGCCAGTTCTGTTATAACTGAATGCCATTTGAAATAGCTTCAGCTAGGGAAACTTTACAAAGATTAATGAATATTGTTTTAGACGATATGCTATAGAAGGAAGCATTGGTCTATTTAGACGACATTTTCGTATCTTAAAGAATAAGTGATGAACACATTTAAGATTAAATAAATTGTTAGATAAAATTAAATGTCCAGATCTTAGGATAAATTCAAAGAAATTTCATTTTCTAAAAATGAAAATAAACTTATTATGTAACAAAATTGATTAAGAAGGTACTACACCCGATTAAGATAAGTTAGAATTCATCAAAACATTTGAAAGTAGAACTGTATTAAGAAGTTAAGAATTTTTTGAGTCTGTAATTATCATAAGTCTTGCTGTGATAGTAATAAGAAAAACATTTTGGGAGTGAATTATATGAAAAATCATTGTGTCAATTCAAGAAAGCTTTAACAACTACACGGTGTTAATATGTTCTGATTTCAATAATAATTTTATTTTAGATACAGATGCAAGCCACAAAAATATTTCAGCAGTTTTATCTCAGTTTGATGACAAATGAAATGAAAAATTAATCGCATATGGATTCCATGATGAGTAAACATGAAATTGGATACTGCATAACAAGAAAAAATTATTAGCAATTTTTAGAACGAATTTCAAAGCAATAAGATGAATGCTGAAAACAAAGAAGCCCATAGTATCACAATTTCCCACTTGATTAAACTTTTTAAGTAGTCTAGATATGAAATTAGGGTATAGAAAAGGGTTACATCATAAAATGATAAATTGTCATATGTGCTATCAATGTCAAACACAACACGAGGATTAAAAAAGAAACATTGAAGACTAAAATATTAGTATCACTTTATGAATAATGTTTTATCAAATGGTTACATGTTAACATAGGAATTGAAGAGATTTAAAGACGGATTAACAATTATGAGATATATTAATATACGCAATGACGTGGGACAGGAAAATATGGATTCCGGTTAATAATGGATGCTAATTTATTCAATATATTTATTAACTGATGTTCAATGCTTTTATGTAAAAAGTTTTTATTTAACGGTCAAACCGTACGGTTTTCGGTCAATTTCATCGGCTTCCCAGAGTCTTTCGACAATGTCACTGGGCCGACAGATCCGTCTCGATGCGGGCTATCTATATTGACCACGTCTTTACGTGGATTCACTCCAGTTTCCCCGCAATTTCACATTTTGATCATAGTGTGACTGACAAACAAACACATCTTTTAGACAAATATATTATATATTGCATATTGAAATTCGGTGTGTACAGAATAATTCTTCTTGAGAATGGAAAAACTTTTGAATCGAAATTAATTAAAATCAAGTTTCATATTCACTAACTGTTATAGCTTTAAAACCAGATGATTTTTTTTCTTTAAAAGTACTGTTTATGTCTTTTTTAACAATCGTAAGTTGGAGAGACAAATCGTCATTTTAAAACTCCATTTTGAGAATATTGACAATTGAATAAATCAAGTAAGGTGTTCAATCACTACTTGTAGTATAATAATAGAATATTTTTTAAATGATTAGATATGTTGTGTGTCTTTATGTAGTGAGACTCTTATAGAAAGAAAAAAAGTAAAGTCAAATATGATTTGCATTTTTATCAACATACATTTTCCAGTGTGTGAAAAAGTTTTTTAAGGCGATTTGAAAGAAATCAGGAGACTTTTCGGTAAAAAATTGCGTCAATTACATATCTTTTTTTGATGCAAATCTCTGACCTCACAAAGTTCTTTTCAGGCGATTAAATAAGTAGACGTATGATGGGGCTAAACCCGGACATGGAAGTAGTTAGAATCCACACCAATCATTTGTACTCAATGAAACTCCATTTGTGTGAATATGGGTTTTATTGTGTAAAAAATGTGCATACATTGTGCTTTGTCTTTAGAGCTTTCTGGTTTGATTTAATAGATTTGATTAGATTAAGCTGGTGATTCGAACACTTTTTACAGCAAAATCAGCCATTAGCATTTTAACACATTGACTGCTGTTGATATCATGCACCGAACGTCTGCTACGCGCGCTACGTACTGACAATATTATCGAACATTGTTGCCTTTTTAGCATTTAACACATTGAATGCTGAGTACGAGATATCTCGCACTCAGCATTCAATGTGTTAAAATACAGTCAACATGAGAACCTTTTGGTGACTTGATGAAAAACTAATATTCTTAGAATTTACCTCTCCAAGGAATTCTTACTCTAAAGATTTCTGTTTAGACTCTGGGATATACAGTGATAACGTGACTCATTTATGGTGATGATATAATAAAAGAAACGCTCTCCAAAATTGTCAAAAATCTAAAGGTTCAGCCTGCAATATTGCAGTCGGTGATTTTACATTTCACAAGTTAAAAATCTTGGCACAAAACGGAAGCATAATTTTCTGATGGTCATTATACTCAAATTAATACTCGTTGACAATTCTCTAGTTTTAATTTCTCTCTCTCAATATTTTTCTTTTTTTCAATTTCACAATGTCTTGCTGAGTCTCCTCTTCAATAACGGAGGTTTACCACTCTGATAGTAATTACACCAACGATAAATTATTGCTCTAGAACAGTGATTCCCAACCTAGGTGCCACAAGCTCTTGAGATGTACGAAATTATAAAATAATAAAATATGTAGCACACATAAATATATAATAAATATATTTGATGATTTATCAGACAATATTGAAACAGGCCTATTAAATAAAATTACTGTATCTATATTATTTAGCTTGCAACTGGATGAATCGACGGATGTAGTAGAAAATAACATTTACTTGTTTTTATTCATTTCATTGAAGAAAATAAAATTGTGGAAGATTTTTTATGCTGTAAACAATTTGGTAAAACTACTACAGAAAAAGATGTTTTTGACATAATGAATATTTATTTTAGATCTGTTTGATTATCATGGGCATTGTGTGTATGCATATGTACTGATTGTGCACCTTCCATGGTAGGTTTCCTCAAATGATTTATATCGTATGCTAAAAGACAAAATGAAAATATCATACTAACTCATTGTTTTATACATCGCGAAGCTCTAATAACAAAAAACAGTCGGATCTGAACTCATACAAGTTTTGGATGAAGTAATTAAAATGGTTACTTATATTAAAAGCAGTCCACTTAAATCGAGGATTTTTGATCAACTATGTGAAGAAATGGGAAGTCAACATTAAGGCTTAATTTTTCATACGGAAATAAGATGGCATTCTAAAGGTCGCGTTTTGAGTCGCTTTAAAGAATTAAAAAAAAAATTGAAGAATATTTTCACCAAGAAAACAGAACAGAGTTCTGCAAATTATTACAAAATCAACTATGATTGTGAGGAATATTTTTAAAATTAAACTAATATTTCATAAATAATATTTTAATAATATTTTCTTAAAATAAATAAAAATTATTTCAAAATTAAAGTATAAATTATTTTTGTAATAATCAAATTATAATTTAAAGTATAAATTATTTTTGTAATAATTAAGTTGTAATTTAAATTTGTTTGAATAATAAGACGTTAAAGAATATTATTAAAGATTATCAATCAAGAAGGATGACGAGCTACGCAAGTTTTACGAAGAATTGTTCTAGTGGCAATTCAAATTGAGATATTAATAAATGTAAAGAAAACCCAATTAATGTTCTTAATAATGGTATTTAAAAGTTTCATGTTTGACAGACATATTTGGTTATTTAAATGCACTAAACTTAAGCATGCAAGGTTAACATGAAAATATTTTGTATTCTGCAGATAAAATTAAAACCTTTCGCTTCGTACCATGTCCATCAACAAAGATTGGTGCAAACAATTGCCGTTCATTCTCTTAGGTTGGCGAAACATCACCTGCGCAGTTACTTTTCGGATCTAACACATCCCTAGTCGACGAACTCTTCTTCACCGATTGCCCTAGTGACGACCTACATTTACAAATGGCCCGGCAAACTCTTTTCCCTATATTTAAATATTTTTTTCGAATTTCCACCCAAAACGAATCAATAGAAATTTCGAAATGTTTCAGTCGCAGTGAACTCTCACACAAGTATTTTCAGAGAATTCAGAGAGAAAATATTTTCATTGATTAATGAGTGGAAACATTCTTCATTGGTTGAATATACAATCAAATTATGGAACGAAAAAGTATGTTAAAGTATATGAACGTAAGTATGTTCGCAAAAGTTGCGGACAGTAAACCTGAAACATTGTATTTCCTAATTTGCACTCACTTGACTTGCTTACACGAAGAAATTTCTCACTATTTTCCAGAAATTTTAATTGAATGCTATGATTGAATACGCAATCCTTTCATTGAATCTACTTATGATTTAAATCTTTCGGAAGAAGAGGAATTATTAAGTATTCGTAATGATCGTTCACTGCGACTGAAACATTCCGAAATTTCTATTGATTCGTTTTGGGTAGAAATTCGAAAAAAATATTTAAATATAGAGAAAAGAGTTTGCAAAATTATATTTAAATTTTCTACTTCGTATTTATGTGAAGCAGGATTTTCTGCTCTCATGAACATAAAAACAAAAAAAGAGCAAGACTCAATTCTGTTGAAAATGAATTGAGAGTATGTCTCTCAAATATTCGACCTGACATTGACACATTAGTTGTAAATTACCAAGGCCAAGTGTCTCATTAGTAATTTTTAATAATAAAATAAAAATTATCTTGTTAATGTTCATTATAAATAAATATATGTAAATAAATATATGTGATTCTTATGTATATATATGTATGTATTTTGCAATAAAAATATGGTGTGATTAATATGTTCGTTTCTAATAAAAACAATCGCCATTTTTTGGGGGGTGGATAGGTGGGTGCCGCCCCCTGAAAAAGGTTAGGAAACACTGCTCTAGAAGTACACTCACCCCCATCAACTCTGAATTGACTTTTTCCTTATTCTTGCTTTGAAATATTGAAATATACACTAAAGTTACTAAAGCAAAAAGTATTTAGTTAAAAAAACTGTATGATTCCTATACAAATCCGCGAATATATGTTTTTTTTATTTGACTTATCTAATTTGTTTTTTTCTATAAAACTCTCACACTTTTATCTATTTTACGAGTTTTAATTCACATTAAGATTCATAGTACGACAGTTTGAATAGGTATTATAACTCTTTAATTAATATCAAAACTGATAGAATAAAGCCACCTCAATCTTTAAAATCTAATTGAACAATTTTTAATTATTGTTCAATATTATTTTATTTTTTAAATATTTTTATTTTAAATTTTTATATTTTTTATAAATTAAAAACAATGAAACATCCTCTAACATATTTTCATTAATGCTTCAAATAAAATATTTATAAATAAAGTTAATTTAATTATTAATCTTATAAAATCACTTCAAAAATTAAAAATTTTGCATTGATTATATTTTTATATTACTACTAATATTTCTAAGATATACTTTTCAAAGCGAGGAATAAATGAAAAACCTTTATAACCATTTGAATTGTTTACATATATCTTGTAATATTAAAATTAAGTTGAAAAATTTACTATTTATTTAACGTTTACCTCATCATCAGAGGAAATTAACTAAATTCTATATTTGTTTAATAAACATATTACCGATAAACCAATGCCAGTACGTTCAACATGGTCGCAACATCTGCATTACAGTGGCCACTGTTTCTTTCTAAATCATCAATAGCTTGTTTACATAATGGAACAGCTACTTCATAACGCCCTTGACTTGCATATTGAAGAACTAAATTATGTAATGTCTTCAGTTTCGAGGGTACTTCATGTCCACTTGAAGTGGATTGAGCCATTGATATTGATTGACTTTGAATCATTGCTAGGAAAATTATTTGAAAGTTAAACTTAAAAATATCCATAAATTAATTTTTATTTAACGCTATTTAATTTAGCGATTTTCAAGAACAATAAATTAAATTAATTACAAAATGCTTCAAAAATCAAAAATACTTCAATATATGCTATGTAGTTCATATAAGTCCTAATACTAAACCAATTATAAAAAAAGTATTCTCAATTTTCGAAGTAAAAATAAATACAAGAAAGCTTAGAAGTTTCTTAAATTGATTTTCCAGATGAGAATACCATGCCGGCAAAAGTATTAAAACCAAGACAATATTATTAAATATGTATTTAGAAGAATCTGGAGCAAAGTATATAAAAAAGTAGAACAATTTTACTTAGTTAACGATTAGTTTTACCACCTTTTGCTTGTGAAACGTCTGGAATATGAAATTAAGATATTATAAAACGTTTATCTGTAGATATGACTTAAAAGTAATTATTATTTCGGCCAATACTGTATTCTATATAAAATGCTAACCTTCGAGAAACATCGAAAAATCATTGAATAATCAAATTAAAAAATTCTCTTAACAAACGCTGATTTCAAAACGAAAGAAAAATTATATAACGGATATTATCAAATAGTATGAACTAATCAAATAGTATGATTATTTGACCGTTTTATTTTTGTAATTTTTAAGTGTTTTATTTTTGTAATTAAAAAAGTTTTATTTGTTTAAATTTCCCTTTATTATTTTTCACTTAACCCCAATAAAATGAGTAATTTTCAATAAATGAGTATTTTCACTTAACCCCAATGCTGAGAGTTGCTGGTGCTGGAAGAAAGACGATGCTCGGATCTTTTGAAGAAATATTGTTGGATGAGATTCTTGAGCTTAGAACAAGAAAAATAAAAGTCACGAGAAAGTATATAGCAGATCGGGCAAGAATCTTTGAAGTAGAAAACAATATTGAAAACAAGCAACCGCACCGCGGATTTTTTTATGGTCAGTCGGTTTTATGGTCAGAAATGGTCTTTCGCTAAGACGAACAACAAATTTCACAACATTGACTGATGACGTGTTGATAAATTGAGCCTATATTTATATGAATTATTTACAAAAAAAATTATAATCCAAAAAATTATTATCCAAAACATTACTAATGGATGAAAGAGCAGTTTATTTTGAAGATGGTGGAACACAGACGATTGATTTATTGGGAAGGAAACATGTTATAATGAAGTCAACGGCGTTTTCTTCTATGAGATTAACTGCGGCTTTGTCTGTTTGGGCGAATGGGAAAAGAGCAATGCCGTTGGTAATTGATAAAGGAAAAAAGTTAAAAGAAATAGAAAGATGTAATGGTGTTCTGTCGATTTTTCAAGAAAAAGCATGTGTTTCGGAATGAATTAAAATTTTCTTTTAAATCGAAAAAGTAAAAAAAATATTTATTAAAAAAATGTTAAAATAAACATATATATATATATATATATATATATATATATATAAGTTATAATCCTTTTGATTTATTCGTTTGTTTAAACGAATTATTTATTAAGATTGTAATTGTTATGGAATAAAAGTTAATGAAAATCGATTTGCGAATTATATATCTATAACGATAATGAAATTGTTGTAAAACAAACAAAAAAATAAAGAAAAAATCGTTTAGACAATCGTACAATGTCCGTAAAAGAAGAAAGAAAATCCAAGAAAAGCAAAATCGAAATTGTCGACAATGAGGAATCGAAAATCGAAAAAAGACTAATGATAAAATTATGGCTGCGGCAGGTGTACCATGACACTGGCATCTCCGGTAAAGCCATTTCGATCATGAAGTCAGGTGAACGATGTGCTCGATCGGATTGCAAGTGAGGCCAGTCGACTGGCGCAATTCAACAAGAAGTCGTCAATCACGAGCAGATAGATCCAGACGGGAGTGAGACTACTGCTGTCGGGAGAGTTGGTAAAGAATATCAAGTAATTATAAAGACTGGTACATTTCGAAACATGACGTTTACAGTGAAAGATTTTGTGAGAAATTTACGTCATCAGAATTTGTTGATGAAGAGTATGAATTGAGTGACATCTTGCATGAACTTGACGTTTTTGATATTGTTGATGAATGAAGTAATAAATTTTAACAATTTTATTTTGTTATATTTATTTAAAATTTTTTTGAAAACATCAAAAAACTAAAAATTTTTTAGTCATACTATTTAATATTATGACTCATACTATTTGATGATATCCGTTATTTTCTTAGCGTCCAAAGCAATTATTTAATTATTGTTTGAATTCGTGGTCAATAAGGTTGCTCATCATGATTACCAAAAAGGGTTATCCTCTGGAATTAAACAAAAATATTATTGAAATGATTAGAATTTAAATGATTAGAATTATTTAAAATATTTTTATTGTATCTTTTAAAAATGTGAAAAAGTCACTCATTTATATATCTAGGACACCTTTTTTTAGATTTGATTTAGATTTTACATAACGTAAAATCGTATTTCAATACGAGAAATAATTGCACCCTCTTTTGTATCAGTATGTAATGATTACATAATCAATATTTTTTACACCATCCCAACAGAATTTTATGTTGAAAGAAGTGTTTAACAGTATTAGAGGATAATCGCTTAATTACTTAAATTCAAGTAACATAAATTATTTCATAAACATACTATCATCTTTATCGTCATCCACAACAAACCCCAAATCTAGTTTTTTTTCTTCAGTAGGAGTTACATCCGTGTTTGAAGGTTTATTTTCCAAGTTTTTCAATTCATTAAAGTATTCTATTTGTTCTATTTTGGATCGTAATTGAATATTATCTGAATCACTTATTTCTAATTTCTGTTGTAGATTATTTATTTCTTCACGAAGCCAATCATTTTCTTGTCTTAGACGTTTAGCATGATAAGAATTATTAATCTTCTCACTTTCTATTAATGCAATTAAATCTGCTATTAATATTGTCATCTTAATAAATAAATAATATCAAAATATGCAAAAGTTATTATTGAATTCATATATAATTTATGTCTTACTTTTCCTTCATCAATACCCAAAGATAATTTCTCAACATATTCATGGTAAAACTTTTTTTTCATTGCAAAAATAATGTCAGCATTGCTATCAGTTTTATATGTACTTTCTTTAAGCAAAGTTTCGTAATTCAATTTAATATTTTCTAAATTGGATATAATCGATTGAATGCTTCTCAAATAATTTTCAGACGACATAAATGATATAAATTAAATATTGTTATTTTATTTTCAAAATGCACTAAAACAAAAAGGCAAAATGATTTATATTATTTTGAACAAATATACTCAATTTAATCGATTTTTAGAATTTTTCGATTCCTTTATTTCATTTTTAAAATATTAATTTTAAAAATTTATTTGGTTGTTTCATTTAAATTACTATATTTTATAATGAATTACATTTGACATTTAACTACACCATTTTAATATATACTTTGAGATTCCAATTGAAATACAAAAGACGTTAAATGTACAATCGACATAGGAAAACTGTATATATCTTTCTGCAACTTATCGAGATAAATGCACAAAATTTAATTTTCTTTTCATTCTCCATGCATTGAAAAAACTCAGTAATTCTTCTAGAATATATATATATATGTATGTATTATTTCGAAAATATAATTTGATTAAAGCTTTTTTTATATAATTATTGGACATGTTTCGATGTTTACATACATCATCATCAGCAATTTTCTATTGAATTGTTTGAATAATACAATTTTTCACAATTTTAATAAATATAATTTACTTTAAAAGGTAACAAAGAGAATAAAGATTATTATTTATGAAAATATTGTTGAGTAATAATGGCAAAAAATATTTTAATTAAAATTTTAAGTATTGAAATAACCTTACTTTGCCCATTCTGAATGTTAATTGATGGGTTGTAGTGTCTTATTAGTAGAGATTCACAAAACTG
>MQRK01213755.1:0-13024 GCA_001938485.1 Girardia tigrina | reverse complement strand
TATATATATATATATATAATGAACACAAATTCTTTTATCAAACTTTATTTCAAATAACAAATATCAACAAGTCACAAATAATAATAATAATTCAATTCTTTGATGACAGAATACAAATATATACAGAATACAATATATATGTTGGAAGTCCTTTCTGAATAATTGGAGTCAGATCAAAAGATAAAAGATTATTGATTGAGAATTATTGATTAAAGAATAAAGAAAAGAGATTTACGATTAAAGATAGAGATTTAAGATTTGTGTTTTAAAAAGTGAATAATTGAAATTAAAGACAATTTTTATTTAAAATCCCAACAATATATCATATAAAATGTTTATAAATATAGATAAAGTTTTTTGACCGCTATTTATATCAGACTTGTAGTGGATTGTAGTAGTTTTTGATGTCAACAATAAAACTACCATTGTTTATAATGTCATGGAATCCCTAACACTGGAAGTGGAACTGGCAACCAACAACATCAATGCTAATCTTCTCTCCTTTTTTCGATTGGGAGGCGAGTGTTGGATCTTGAAACAATCCAATGATTTACCAACTTCACAAAAAATTTGCAGAGAGTGGATACTGGATTGCCAACTCTATATTACAATTGTATCATAATAACCCCACAACAATGATGTACGAGAAAAAATTTACAACATCACTAAAAAGAAAGTTAAAAAAATTAGATGACAAAAAAACTATGATAGAAAAGAATAACAGAGAATTGCATTACAAAAAACTCTCAGAGATGATAAAGGCTAATTCCACAAAATATGCTGAAGAATTGGACTCACTCATCACCAACTACATCTTTCAAGTAAGAGTTAAAACGGTCAAAAATCTCAATGCATCAAGAAACATCAGGAACATTAGAAAAAAACGGATGTAAATCTACGACATTACTTTAAAATAAAACCGAAAAAGGCCATGAAAGTAATTCTGTTGATGACCCTACTATCTTTGGAATCTCTTACAAATTACGCCGAATCAAAAAGTGACTATCCTATTGAATTATACTGAAGCAATGCACAAAACATCAAACCTAACCCAAAATTTCAATTTCAGCATGTAATTCCACAAGAGATTGCCCACATACTCAAGAACACCAAAAATACTAGTCCCGGTAAATCAAACACTGACTATGCAGATATTGACTATTACAACCCGGATTGTCAATTTCGGGCCACATTATTCAACAAAATCATTGATACGGGAGTCATTCCACCAAATTAGAAAAAATTACTAACGGAATTCCTAAATAATAATAATTCCTAAACCCAGTAAGTCAAGAAATTACAAAGATATAGGATCATGGAGACCAATAGCCCTGATGGAATGCATTGCCAAGTTGTTCACATCTTGCCTATGTACTCAACTGGAACAATGGTTGGTGAAGAACAATTTAATTTCAAAGATCCAAAAAAAATATTGGACCATCGGACGGGGGCGCTGAAAACAATAACGTCATGAGAATTTTACTGGAGGAATATCAACATCTTTACATTACATTTTTCCTGAAGAGGGTTGACAAAAGCTTACTGGAATGCATGGGCGTCCACAGAAAAAAATCCAGGGGGGGCAAAAATAAAAACAGTAAATTAACAAATATTTTTTAGAATGTTTTTTAATGATTTAAAACAAGCATAGAAATATAAAAATAGAATTATACAAAATCAATTTTATAAGTAATTAATTTTAAATCATGAATATACAATATTTTTATTATGTATTACAATGTATTATTACAATTTATCATTCAGCAAGTAAAAATTGCATTCGTTTTTTATCACTGCCAAATTTCTTTATTATATTTTCAATAAACTTTGTTTTGTTCGTTTCGTCCTGAATTTTCTTTCGGTGCAAGGACAATAAACAGGACAATCGTGATTCTGATATTGTAGCTCTTAGCCATGTTTTAACACGTCTCAATGTGTTAAAACTTCGTTCAATCGTACAAGACGTAACTGATAAACTCAAAGCGATGGTTATAATTGTTTTGACTGATGGAAAATAGTCACAATGTTCAAGAACGTCTATTAAATTTGATGGAGAATTTCTTGATGGAGAATAAATTGTCTATTTTTCGTACCATGTTGTAGCTTCGATTTGTAAATTTATTATATTGTATTGTGCACCAAGTTTTTTTGCGTTTTCTAAAAATGTGGTTTTATCTAATTTTATAATACATTTTCGATGAAATTGAAAAATTGAAATTATGGTTTGGTTATCTTTAGAAAATCTTGACGTTAAAGGAGATATTAAAGAATCCAAATATGGTATAAATATTGATTGTCGAAAGTATATTTCAGGAGTGTTTCCTGTACAATTATTTCTATATTTTTGCTTGGAACAACGCCTGGGTATTTCAATATTGATGAATAATTTTGCGGCCAAATCGAATGATTCTTTAAAAATCTCTTGAAATTTTTTGTCAGAGTTTTCTCGATGCAATAAAAATATATTAATTAAATCCTGAACGTGTTGATGAGCAGCTTGTAAATCTAATTGTACAGACTGAAGAGTCTGGGTTACTGGTTCCAAAATGGCTGAATATTTGGCTATTATTTTTAAACAAACGATAAACATTCTATTACTAGTCGCCGTTAATAAACGATGAGCTTTTTGGCTTGTTGAACCAGTCCAATTCGATGACATTTCCTCTAGTTTATTAAAAATAAGCCAAAAATGTTTTAAGAAAATGGAAATACTTTGATATTTTGATGTCCATCTTGTTTCTGATAGAAGAGAAATTGTGGGAACAGTAGCTCTACGTTTTGGACTCTCTCTAAAAATGTTATTATCGATTTTACTATTCCAATTGTTTGACGGACTTCTGCGACAATGTTCAAATCATTAACAACTAGATTTAATCTATGAGAAGCACAATGTACATAAGTAGCATTTGGATATCTATTTTTGATTTGCGCCTGAACACCAGCTTCATTTCCGGCCATAGTTGCACAACCATCGTATCCTTGTCCAATCAATTTACTCATATCCAAACCATATTCCACATACTTGTTAAGAATTGTAGAACTGATGCTTTTAGTATCCATTTCGAAAAGCTTCACAAAGCCAACAAATTCTTCACGAATGTTTTTAGCTTCATCAAAAAATCGAACGCCAAGTGAAAGCTGTTCTACCCCTGCAATATCAGCTGTTTCATCAGCTAAAATTGAAAACCCAATTGATTTATTGACTTCTGAAATGATGGAATCTCTCAATTCCAATTCACAAAATTCAATTAATTGATGTTCAGTTCTCACAGATGTATATCGTGGGTTTGCATGTGCTGTGGTCAAATGTTTTTGTAATGTAACATCACGAGCTTCAATTCGAAATCGAAATAAATCCATTAAATTCCCTTCATTACTATGTTTTCCCCGCAAGGGTAAGTCATGAGTAGCACAAAATATAATCGAAGACAAAATTGAACCTAGTTTTATTCGATTCGATTTTATAGTCGCCTGTGCTGCAGAATCGATTTGACTAATTATATCTTTCTCGGGATATTTGCTAACGGTAATAAAATTTTGTGCATCAATAGTTGCTTTTTTGTGCCATTGCGACGTCAGATGATATCTAGCAGCTTCATGAAAATTTTTATAGTCTATAAATGTTGATTTTATAAATGCCCCTTGAAGACATCGATGAATCTTTGGTGGAAAAAGGACACAATATTTGCAAAATGCACCTTTTTTAGTTATTGAATAACACAACCATGGTGAATATTCTTCTATCCAAGGAAATCGAAAAGCCCTTTTCCCAGTTGAATCTTTTTTTAAAATTGTATTCCTTTTTAGGAACTGTTGTGTTTAGGAGAATCTTTAATTTTAAATCAAATGGAATAGAAGAAACACTGATATGTGCACCAATATCGTACATATTTTCATTTGTGTTTTCTTGTGTAGTTGACTCTTCTATTCGATCATTCACATGATAAGTAATTTCTGCATGGTCACTAAATTCAGTATATGGTACAGATTCAGGTTCACTTAGATTTTGTATTTTCTGCTTTTTATTTTCGGGCTTGTCACAGGATAAATATTTTTTATATCCATTCTAAAAGGAGAGGAATTAGTACGATTAAAAAATTTTACCAAAGTAATTTTATATAAATCATGATTCATGAATAAAGTGTTTACAATTTCAATTTTCTAAATTAGAAATTCTAATAATATTTAAGGCTCGACTTCCGTTTTGCCACTTAATTTCAAAATATTATTATTAAAAAAAATTTAACTAAAAGCCTTTTACTTAGACTTTAGACTAAAATAACTTTTTTCTGAGACTATGGGAGATCAACATAGTACAATTAAAATGATAAATTATTCAAGTTTCCAGGGGGGGCAACTGCCCTCTTTGCCCCCCTCCTTGGGGACGCCCATGCTGGTATGGTTTCGACAGGTACAGTGTATATTTATAAAATGTCAACGACTTCTTATATTAGTCATCCCATCTTTTAAAGCAACGTGACAGAAACATACCTATTGATGGTGAAACTCTGCGCCTTAAGGCATGCGACTTTAGTAGGTCCTTTGGCAATATCATTGAGGAAATTACTAGAGGATGGATAGATCGATAGAAGTCAGACATCAGATTTGTTCCTGAAGCTAGTGTGGAAGAATGGAAATCTGTACATATACCTTCCGTATTACGTCGATATCAGCCGTCTAATATTTTTAACTGTGACGAGACTGGTGAGTGATGAAATTATGCATTTAAGTACAGTAAATGAATTTTGTTTAACTTTTTGTTTCATTTTAGTTTTAATGTGGAAACTTCTACCAGAAAACACATTAGCATTCAAAAAAGAAAATGTGCACGGTGGAAAAAAATCCAAAGATAAAATTACGGTTCTTGTCGGCGCTAGTATGACAGGTGAAAAGCTTCCCTTGCTGGTAATTGGGCCAGCAGAAAAACCTCGCTGCTTCAAAGGAGTATCGAAATTGCCAGCTTCATACAAAGCAAACCGAAAAAGCTGGATGACCAGTTTACTGTTTTAAGAGTGGCTGAGGAAAGTAAATCACAAAATGAAGAAGCACAATAGAAAGATCATTTTGATTGTTGACAACTGTCCTGTCCATCCACGCATCCAAGACCTTGAAAATGTCAAACTGATATTTTTGCCTCCAATAACTACCTAAAAATTACCATGAATGGGGGCATAATCTATACCTTCAAGCTTCATTACAAGAAGAGAATATTGTTAAAAAGATTAGCATCGCTTGATGCGAATTAAGACATATCCTTCTCTCTGCTTGATGCCCTCTACGCATTTTGAATGTCATGGGACAGCATTCAGTCCACCACAATTGCCAACTGCTTTCATCACTGTCACTTTCGTGTTCGCAACGAAGAACTTTTGGAGTAAGATGCACCCTTCGGTGACTGCGATGCAGAGGAGATGAACGAAACTGGAAACATTTTTGAGACTATAACGAATACTTATCAATATTCCTGGTACTATTTCCTTCAAGGTGTATATAGAGTTAGAAGATCAATTGGAAGTTAGTTCTCTCTTAACTGATAAAGAAATTATTTAAAGCAGGGTGTACGGTATTCTCGTCACTTGACCTGAGCAAGGCATACCACCAGATCCCAATAGATGAAGCACCAATCCCAAAAACCGTCGTCGCTACGCCGTATAGTCTATACGAGTACCTGTATATGCCGTTCAGGCTTCAAAACGCTTTGCAAACATACTAGAGGCACATTGAAATAGTCTTTAATGGGCTCAACAATGTTAATTACATCATTGTTGCCTCTAGGAACTACGTTGAGCACAAAAAACACTTATTCGAAGTTCAGACGAGGCTTCCTGATCACAACCTCCACATTAATCTCGACAAATGTCAATTCTTCCAGCCACAGGTGAAGTTCCTTGTTCACAACATTTCATGAGACTGGGTCCGGTCACTGGATGGCAGAATAAAAGCCATTCGAGACTTTCTCCGTCCAGAGATCGTCACGGCTCTCCGCAGTTTGTCGGGAATGGTTAATTATGTCGGACGATTCATACCGAACCTGTTCGGAACAGTTGCCGCACTTACCGCACTTTCTACTATTCCGAAACGATCCAAAAGAGCCTGGTCGCACGAAGCTGACACCGCGTTCAAGCAAGTCAAAGAGGATATGCATGCGATAAACTCGTTACATTTTCCCGACAGTAATCTTCCGTTAACCTTGACTACCGATGCATCGAACATTGGTATCGGTGCACTACTTATGCAGATTCGTGGAGACAAACCAGAACCGATAGAGTTCTTTTCACACAATCTGTCTGCACCGCAGACGCGGTATTCGGCCTTCGATTGCGAACTATGAGGGTTGTTCCTGTACGTTTGTCACTTCGAGCATTTCATCATAGCCCAGCCGACTACTGTCTACACGGATCATAAACCCTAAATGTTTTATCTAACAATGGAAAATCCGTCTCCACGACAACAACACCAAATCAGTTACCTGTCCCAGTTCAACATCAACGTACAACATATAAAAGGAGCCGACAATGTGGTGACAGATTGCCTTTCTTGAGCTGACATAATGAGTCTTGACTTCGAGCCGTTGTTCACCACAGAGGTCTTGGAGAAATATCCACCCAACTTGAAAGATTTCGGTTACTTCAAAATCCCGCCCTTCAAAAAAGGAAATGTGTATTATGATACATCGTTTCTGGGGTGTCTCTGGCCAGTGCTCGGCACGGATCTACGGGCTCAGGCCTTCCAAATAATTCAAAAGTCATCACACCCTGGCTCAAAGGCCACCTACCAGCTGATAAGAAACAAAGCCATCTCATCGTTCATGCGGAACGACATTACTCTTTAGTCTTGCACCTGTTTCCAGTGCCAGAAGAATAAGGTCACGAAGCACACCAAACAGCAAATACTGACGTTTCCCTCCGGCATCCGTTTCGACACGGTGTATATGGACATCGTCGGACCACTTCCCATGTCATATGGCTACTAGTACATCCGTACCATCCTAGACAGGAAGATGAGGTGGCCAGAGGCGTTCCCAATCAGATCACTGGCTATTGACACCATTAAATATTCATCAATCACTGAATTTCTCGTTTCGGCATTCCGAAGAGGATCATAACAGATCAGGGGCGACAGTTCGAGTCACAGTTATTCAGCGACCTCACTAAACGATTGGGCATCCAGAAAATCAGGACCAACGTTGAAATAATCAATTTGGAGCAAGTAATCACGGTCAACTTGGCAGGGAAAGCAATAATTCGGCAGTTGAAAATAATACCTTATTCATCACCAATCATTCGGGTGTTAGAATTTGGTCGATCAAGAATTCAGGAATTTCGAAATTAAAACCGCCTCTTTCAGAATTCGCTAATAGTTTGGATCATTTTTAATCACGAGTACAAATTGGCGTCTAACACAACAAATGATATCGATGAGGAATTTAACAATAACAGTTTTTGCACCGATGTGTAAAAAATATTTTTTTTGACTTTATGATAAAACTACAGTAGAAGTCGCTTATAGTGGCCGCCACTTAAGTGTGACCGCCGCCTATTGTAGCCAAAATGTATAAGAACGGATCAAATGCATGCTTTTCCATTATGTAATAGCCGCTTACAGTGGCTACTAGGTTGTGCGCAACCAGTGGGGCAAGAGAGTTTGAGAGTGTTGCCATAGCATTTAGTGCGTGCCCAGATGTGTGCGGGTGATTAAGTGGTCTCCTACGGTCGTTTGTGTGTGAAGGCGGGGGAATTATATCGATTTATATAATTTAATTTTTATATAATATAATCGATTTATTTAATTTCATATTTAAATTAACTTTAAATATTTTTGTATACCTATTGTATAATATTAAAAATAATTTCTCTTCTCTTTACACAATTGCACCTATTGAATGAGCTTTGAGACTAGCCACGTCATTTAACAGTATTATGTGTAGCAAACGCCAGTCTTTAACCTTTGAGAAGAAAATCATTTTCTGGACAAGTTGAAGGCGCTTCCATCTGGCAAATCGCAATGAGAACTTGCTCATAAACTGCAGGTTCCTCGAGCAACTCTGCAGAAAAAGGTTGCAAATGAGGCCACTCTACGGAAAGAGGCTGAAAATCTCACGACGAACGATATGCAGCTAATAAAGAAGAAGAGAAACCATACAGGAAAGGACTCAGAAGTGGAAGAAAGTCTTCTTATCTGGTTTGAAAAGGCGACAGCGAAAAATCTACCTGTGACAGGTCCGATATTGAGGGAGAAGGCTGAGGCACTTGCAAGGAGACTTGGCAAACTCTACTTCAAAGCTACGGATGGCTGGCTTAATCGCTGGAAGGTCAGAAACAACATTGTCTTCAAGAGAACGCACGGAGAAGCTCAAAGTGCAGACATCATCGGTGCATCATCGTGGCGCACATCAAAGATTCCAAATTTTCTGTCGGAATACCGGCCAGAAGAGATTTACAACGCAGATGAGACTGGTCTGTACTACCGCGCTACTCCTGACGGCTCTCTAGTATTCCGTAAAGCTGCTCTCAGTGGCAGCAAAAAAGCAATGGAACAATTGACAGTCCTTGTGTGTGCCAACATGAGCGGTTCAGACAGATGCAAGCTGCTTGTCATTGGCAAAGCTAAGCAACCGCGCTGTATTAAGAATCTGGATAGAGTAGCCTTGCCTGTGAATTACGATGCCAATAAAACTGCATGGATGACCTCTGAGCTTTTCACGCGCTGGGTTCATAAATGGGATCGCCGACTGGTGAGAACTGGACGAAGTATCCTTCTTTTGGTGGATAACTCCCCATGTCATTAAATGGTTCCGGGATTGCAGACCATCAAATTGCAGTTTCTTCCACCAAACACCACATCCATTGATACAGTCAATGGATGTACAGTCAATGTACATAAAATGGATGTGCAGTCAATGTATTATACGAAATCTTAAACACCTCTACCGAAAGCAGCTGTTAAAATGCTTGGTGGATGCCATGGACGCCAACATCATTCAGCCTGAATCCAGCGTGGGAGATGTTGCCAGGACAATCACTGTATTGGTAGCCATTCAAATGCTTTCTGTGGCGTGGAGTGGTGTAAAGGAAACGACGATTCGAAATTGCTTTGCCAAATCAGGTAAGTCCTGTCTGCAAATGTGAGCCTCATTATTTATGTTGTTGTTTCTCCCACTTCTATAGGCTTTACAGATGTCGACAGTGAATCATGTGAGGAAGAGTCGCATGATGTCTCAGATGAATTCATTGACGTGGATGCAGAACTGCAGTGCACCGAAGATGGGAAAGATGACGATACCAGCGCAGTTGAGGTCGTTATGTCAAAACAGCCGCGAGTGGACACTCCTGATGAGTTGAAAGACAGCGACGATGAAAAAGCCCCTCTGCCAAAGCCAAATGCGCTCTTGAAGTACTTGTATGAGGCTGAACGACTTCTTCTGCGTCCCGGAAGATTCGACGCCTGCGGCAATCTACACAAGGTCATCAGGAGTGTAAAAGAAGTTCGTGACCTATCCCTGGTTCAAACGGACATTCGCAGTTTTATACATCAGTAGTTCTACTATACTGTACAGTACTTTTATTACACGCCTGTACACTAATGCACAATATAGTATTAACTCATAAAAGGGATACGAAATTGTCTCTCCTTTTGTCTATGTCAAATACGAGGAATTTCACATGCTTCCTCATCAGAAAGTGTATTCTTTCCTTCGATGAAATGAGCATACACGCTTTTAGATGTGTGAGATAGAGTCGCTCTCTAAGTCGAGTTTCGATTCGGTTAATTGCACTAAAGGACCTCTCAACAGTAGGCGTACCCAAAGGACAGAGGAGAATAATGGAAAGTAATATTGAAAGATTTGGAAAAATGCCGCTTAGCATCCCACTCGTGTTGACAAGAGAACGAAGAACTTGACTAGAGGATGGCACTTTTTCTTTCATTCATAGAATGCCTATGTGATTAGAATTATAATTCCTTTGCGAGTTTGAAGTGTCAGTAGAAAGAATCCAGTCTCTGAGGATAAATCACCACTGTTGGTATGAATTTCTTGCAGAGTAACTATGATAGCATGCAGACATTTGGTTGTTGCTGAAACACATTGATAGCGTGTTGTCCATCTTGTGTCTCCTGCTCGAATGAGTTCTACTTGGGGGCCATCTAGGATCTCTTGTACAGCCTTGAATTTACGATGGTTTTTGGTACTGTTATAAAGTAGCCGTCAAAGACTATTAAGAACAGAGAACATTTTCTTTATGTCTCTGTATTTATGTGCTGCATAGACAAACACAAGCTGCAACAAATGACTTCGACAATGAACGTAAACTGCATCTTCAGTGTGGTATTTGATTATTTATGATTGTGTTCCATTTTTTTACCCGACATATTACTGGCTCAATCAAAGAACAGCCACTTTACATAAAATTATCACTAATATTTGCGATCCCGGATATTCTCGCAGCACATCGTCCCATGAAGCATTTTGACGAGACGTAGAGGGTATTGTGAGTTTATTTGTCGACGAATCGATGAGACTGCATTGAACGCTGGTAATAAAACTGGCATTGTTACAATGTCTGTTATCTAATTTTAAGTCGGGTCTCTTCAGCTCAATGAATTCTGCAGACGCACTGATACTTGTGTTATCACATCTTAAAAGCTTTAAAATGAAAATGATCATATCTATAAATGGTTCCAAGATCAATTCTGATGAGAATGTTAACAAAACATCCCGGTCATAATTAGACCATTGATTAATGAACTCAATTTTACAACACAACCACACCAATTCAATTAAATTGTATTTCGTTACATCATGAAACGACATTTGACATTGAGAACCGTTTGAATTCTTAGCTACCATTGTATTTATATTTGGATTAGTAGCGATCAATAACCGATCCCATTTCAAAGGTTTGCTGAGGATAGTTGTATCCATTTTTAGAATGTGACCGAATAATCATTCGATAAGAATCTCGGATCAAGCCAGTCGAAAATCAAAACGAGCATTTTTTATTGCACGCATCAATGTGGTCAAGTGAGGGCTCGAATCAAGATTGAACACCAGTTTCAACACTGAGAATCCGCGGAAATCGCAAAAGTAGCAAATATTTTGTAATAAAAGCACTGGTATCGTTTTTGGAATGATGTGTTACGTCTGCAGAGATAGCAATATATCTGATGAGATCTCAGATGCCGAAACCGTTCCAATTTGTTTCAACGGAATATTCAAAATGAATGTAATACTGTAGATATTGGTGACACACTCAACCAGTCTCATCCTCTCCGATATAATCCATAATTTAAACTGATTCTCTGATTCGTTATTCTTGGAATTTTCAGCGAATAATTTCATATTATTCAAAATTGTATTAATTAATGTTTGGAACTCAGAATTGACTTTTGTTAATTTAAGACGACTTTCAAAAACACAAACTCAACACGAATCGGCACTTAAATTAAAAAAGCAATCGACAAGCAACAACATTTCCGCCCTCAGACAAATTGGACAATCTCCGATAATCAATGGGAAAATATCGCAACACTTCCAACTCCTGGAAACTTAATAAGATTTCTTTTGACTAACCATTTCTTTTAACCATTAAGGTCAAGATAACGAAGAAAAACTATCAGATTAGTTCTTCCTCGCAGATCAGTCACCTCATCGGGATTGATAGACAGATAGGGCACACCAACATTGAATGGTTTCATTTCGTTTTTTAAAAAGACTTGGATGTGTTCTTTGAAAGCAACAAAAAACTCACCATGAATATTGTGGTAGATATTAGTAGCATTTTGAGGACGGAGCTCCTGCCATTGCTTCATGCGCCCACTTCCATCTAGCTCGGTGCACAGATCCAGCAGTCTGTCATACTTTGTGGTGTGCGGTATTTCCTCTTTAACCAGCCAGTATGCTACCTTTAAATAGTCTAATAGACTATCTTGGTTCTTTTGCATTACTGATTCCCTTGCTATGTGCAGTTGATTGAAAACAGTTCCATGCACTCGAGAGTCTTCTTTGCTACATGGAAGAATTTTGCTTTTTGATGCGCCTTTAATTCAGCATGTTTCAGTAGTTTATTGTTTTTGGAAGAACATCCTGTAGCCTTCTTTAAATTAGTATTTACCTCTTAAATTAGTAAAGGTTTCACTGATAAAAGTTCCTTTAGAATCTTTTGGAAGAGGTCACTCTTTATAATATTCTTTACAAAATACACGGTAGTTATCCGTAGTTAACCATGAATGCTCATCACGGTATTTTTGAGGCTTGCGCTTCTTTGGTGGTAGTTCGATAGGAACGTCATCTAAATTGAAAGGTTCATTAAGAGAAGTCACTGAAACTTGATTTTGTTTGGTAGAAGAGCTAAACTTCACGGTGACAGGGATTTTTGTAAAATAATTAAGCAGAGATGTGGCAGGTCGTTTATTGGAAGTCATTGATGGTGTATCACTGTAAATAACACTAATACTGAAGTTTACACTGAGGATGGACAATGCAGTACAGTTCCTTCTTTTCACAATAATGTAAGAAAGGGGTGGAGAATAAACTAAAGTCACTTTCAGTTAATAGCAACATTTGGACACATGATTGTAAATTATATAGTAAAAATCAAAATTTAAAAATAAATACCCAATAAAAACACAAAAGTAACTTGGAATTTTACTTTAAAAATAGCTTGTAAAAGTTAATAGTGGTCTTAAGTATTAAAAATAATTTCTAACCCTATACACACATACTACATACATACAATACACATATACAAAAGTCAAAACACATGTAATACACACGCACTTTCATTTGTGTTAATAGTAAATTTTTCAGTTAGTTGAAAAAAAATTCTAAAAATTTTTTTTCGAAAAAATGGAAAATTTTCAATGTTCCCCGATTTCCAGTGTAAGCGACCATGAAATTAGGTTTCTTTATTAATAAAATCATATTTATTATTACTTTATCATAGCTGGGAGTCAGGAGACATCAAAAAGACAATACATTGTCGCGGAAAAAAGAAATAAAATCATAATTTTTATAAGGTTTCAATCA
>MQRK01213753.1:27758-43725 GCA_001938485.1 Girardia tigrina | reverse complement strand
ATTTTTTTGTTGTTTTATTTACTGTGTTTTATATTTTATTAATTTTTAAGAAATAAAATTGCATGTTTAGTACATAAATAATGCAATTTGTTGCTTGAATTACATTTTAAATTGTTGTTCCGAAGATTAATTACTGAATTTCTTATTTGAAAAATACATATAAATTGTGTTTGTAAAATTTCCATAAAATACCAATTAGTTTGAGATTTATGCACTCCTGGATGGAATTAATAATTAAGTTTAAATGAAAAAAATATTAAATTCAGAAATATTAAACTTAATATTTTATAAATATTTTTTAAGAAATACATTTTATATAATATATTATAATTTTAATAATATCATTATTTTCAATTGTAATTTTATGTACGGAATACGTTTAAAACAATGCAATTTTATGTAACAAACATGGTAAGGCTATAACGTCATTAGACTCGAATAAAAATAAAAAGTCTAGAAAAAATAAAATGATATTATTTAAAAGAACGTAACCAGGATGCCCTTTGTGAACAAAATTCCCAAGGAACATGTACTTCCTTCAGGACTTAGTGGTCACGCTGATTGCCATTTTAAGACATTTTTGCTTTGCTTATTTAACAACAGAATTCTTTCTTCAGGTGACTGAAAAAAGCCGGTAAGCAGAAATTTCGGAAAGTACGATAAACATCCGTATAAGCCATATTTGTACGTTTGATAGACGAATCGTCATCCTAAAACACAAATTATGGAACATTTAAGATTGGGTGGATAGAGTAAGCTTTTGCATCACTGCAAAGGTTTAATCTGGTACCTTTAAAGAGGAATTCTACAAATAAATTTGGATTCACGTTTTGAGAGGTTTTCTTTCAAATCGTTTTTAATTGAGAGTTTTTTTTAATTAAAATTATTTTTAATTACATAACTTGTTTAAATCTAAGTGAGTCTAAGGACGTTTTAGCTCTACTACGCATTTTTAAAACTTCATTGAAATTTAATTTCAACGTAAAAATAAAAAAAAATCAATTGACGTTTCTCATATTTCGTTGTTTGTTTTGTTTCGGAGACCCTGAAATTAAAAATGTATTTCCCAGGGAAATGATATTTTCGGGACAAATTGTTTGTAATAGTGTGAACCTATGTAAGACTGAACTTTGGGTTCATATAAATAAATAAAATACTATTTGTTTATTTAGCAAAAATTGCCTTTACATTACATAAGCCAGGATTTAGAAACCAGGTTCAAATAAATTGATTTAATACGATCAAAATAACTATGGGAAATAGTGGAAGTCTCGTACGTGTTTACTCCGTACTATCAATGTTACTGACAGTTATCTCCTTGAGGAGGCAGACGTAGGTAGACCATTGCATCGTATTAGTACATTGGTTATTTCAAGATTTTCCTATTTTCATCAAGCTTCTATTTAAACTTATAAAACAAAAAGATAAGCTGACATTATTTATCTCTAAGTATTTCATTAATTTAAAATACATGATACAATACAAAGAAAACCAAAAGTTAAAAATATTAAAATATATTTACACTTATTTTGGAAATTCAACTCTACTCATTTAACCAAAAATACTTAAGAGGTTACCGACCTTTGGCATAAGAAATCAAATTAATACAATTGAGAAAACTTTATTTTAAAATCAACTTTGAATTTGGTTTTAAAAAATCACATTGCAAAAAGGGTTTTCCTATTCTGTAGATGAATGTGGAATATGTTTTTTTGTTTTTTTTACATTTATCTTCGTTGATTTTGAAAATCATCAATGCCTAAAGCCAACCAAAGATATGATGTATTTCCAGTACTATAAAGGTACTGTTGATCCTTTCTGTACTAGAATTACTGACGAAACTTAATTGAATAGAAATAGATGCAAGAAATGCATTCATTACGTCAATATAAAGTTTGATGAAGAATTTCGAGTAAATTTTTCGACAATGTGGTTCAATTAAAGTATTGAAATTAAAAAATGTAATTAATGTATTGTATTATAACGTATTATTATATTATAACCTAACGTAACGTAAATGGGAATTACTACAATAATACATGAAATAAATTTTAATTAAAAATATCATAAAAACTAAATTAGGAAATAACATTCAAATTCCCAAACCTGTATAAATTAATCTTAATAATTAAAGGATATACATTTGTAAACATATGACTACGTAGATTGGGAATGAGCCTCTGAGGTATGAAAGTTTGCATAGATTATATTTTTTTGCCTTTTATTTTAATATGAACGAGACAATTTACTGACACTAGACAGAAATTCTCTGATGATAAAAACAGTAACAATATGTAAAATTATTATAATTACAAAAAGAAAATTTAAAAAACTTAATTATTATTGAAACCAGTCTCTTGGGCTATTTTATGAACAAAAAGGATTTTAGAAGACAACATTTGAAAAAAAAATTTAAAATCATCAATAATAAGAATATTTTAATTTTAACAATATTTATATACATATTAATAATTAATAATCAAATGGTATGGTTAAGTGCTCCGCATTTACTACGTTTACATTGTGTGAATATTATAAAAATATTAGAAACTAATATGCATATATTAATATAATTAAAAAATGTATTAAGCTTTTCGTCTTTTGTCAAGATTTATACTTTTAAGTCGACAATTATTATAAGAATATTTTTACATGTCATGAGTTATATGAGCATATCATGGTTATATGTAAACATTTCCTTTTATGAATAAACTGACACTAAGAAAACACGTATTAAATTGTGGTGTGATATAAAACTTGGTTAGCACATCCTTTAACTTAATTAAAATTTTTTTGGAAAATAACTAAAATTAATGTAAATAAATGTGAGTAAGGAAGTAGCAATAACCAGAATATATAATCAAATTTGCCTAAAGTCTAAGAGAGACATAAAATACACCAACAAACTGTTAGGGCTGGCAAACTTATAGATTTAAAAAATTTTAAAATAGCATAAAATATAAATTATTTAAAGAGATTGTTATTTAAAAGTACTAATAACGATTAACACATAATTTATTAAAATAAATTATAATCTAATAAATAGTTAATAAATTAAAAAAATATAACGTTTTAAGATATAGATTTTAAAATTTAAATAAACATAAAATAACGTTTTAATAAAAAATAAGAATTTTAAATTAATAAGTTGCAATAAGGTTTTAATAAAAATATAAAGCATTTGAATGTAATCATTTACGATAAGATTTTAACAAAAAATAAGAATTTAATAATACTTAAAAAAATTAATAAGTTGAGATTCAGTTTTTAATAAAAATATATTTACATAAATTTATGACGATTATAAAATCATATATTTATACTTATTCATTTCTGATTCGTACAAAAATATGAAAATAGTTCCTCGAAAAATTGTTTTAAAAATCATTATTGTTATAGAAATATATTTCTACGTGTTATGACTTCAATTAATGATTTCGAACCTAACACAAACTATTAACATATTAAATTACTTCCTTAAAAAGCATGTTTTTACCAAGAACACAAAAAAACAAACCAAGTCAGTTAAGTAATATAAAAGATAAATAAATCTTGCAACGTCCAGCCATCATCGTTCTCAAACATCTAATGTACATATCAGAGAACATAACCATTAATAACAGAAAGTAGCAATCAAGAGTTAAAAGATTCTCGATTTTTCTGAAACCAGATTTGTCCAAGACCTGATACTGTGAAGCATAACTGGCTGAAGATATTTGTAATGAGTAAAGTAAAAATCAAACTATTAATTTATTATATTTCATGGAAATCTTGTCACATATTTATTTACAAAGCTTTTAAATGCATCAACAAAAATTTTATCAAATTTATAAAATTTTCAAGCATTTCTGGAGTATAATATAACAATGTGCTATAAATCGCCTATAACGATATGTTAGAACCTAATAAGTGAAACTTCCAAAGTTTGTATTAACCGCATCAATATGATTTTTTAAACATTCATTCACATCACAAGTAGAGTTGTCATGACAACAATTATTCAAACCGCCTTCACTATTCGACATTTTTTCTTGATTAATATATTTCTAAATTCATACTAATCTTTTCAATAAATGAAAAATATATATTATTAATAATTAATTATAAAGATTCTAATTGGTTAAAATTAAATCTAAACATTTTTTAAAAGTACATATTAAAATTTTAAATTACATTAAAAATTAAATTTTACATTCGAAAATTATTTTAAATCTTTTTACTTTAAAATTAAATTAAATTATTTTCAATTAGTAGGAACCAAAGAAAATACCAATCATCCATCTGTTTAGGAGAGACACAATCCAAATCAACATACAACATGCACAATATCAACACATAATTCAAAACATTCCTCACAGTTTGCATTTATAATTTTACCACTTTTAAATTGTTTATAAATACTAAATTTTCCCTTTACATACATGTATTTTAGCAACGTTTTCTCACATAAATTACTATTTCTCGGTATTTTCCTTTATTTTTTAAAATTAAATCAGCAAATAATATTGAAAAATCTTTAAAAAAAATAATTGTTAGTTTTATATTGAAAAACAAAATCTCAACAAAAAATATTTTATTAAAATTTTAATTAATAATTATTAAATGCCATTTTAAACGATGAATTTAGATTCATTTCTCTTGCTCTACTTTGTCAACATATTTCATCACTTTGATACGAAATGATAAATTGTTTCAATAATACAACAGAAATTCTAACGCAAAACAAGAGATGATTATATCAATTAATTTTATCGATTTAATAAAACGAACGAGTTTGTCAGAGTGGAAAATAATCAATTTATATTATCCAGTTCATTGATCCTACAATCCACATCATTTCGACACTTAACGGGGATAAATAGTTCAAATAAATATTCTTTTTTTAAAAATAAATCTTCAAATTGTTTAAGAGATCTCATTTATAAAATAAATATAAATCCAATAAATTTATTTTTGTTTTTAACATCATGTAATTTCAAAGTGGAAAGATTTTAGGTTGATCTTTTGAAATTCATTTTTTCAAAAAATTGTTAAAATCCAACTAAAATATTTATATTTTTTCATTACAATTGTTCCCAGTGAATGTTCTTTATTTTGAAGTTTCAATCTCTGATTTATCTTTTAAAGGGAACATTTGCAAAAGACAAAATCAAAGATGAAAAAAGTTAATTAAATATAAAAATATTTTAAATATTTAAAAAAAGTCATCAAAATTGGAAGACCCCTTTGAAACCATAAATCATGGTTTAAATAGTCTAAGATGACGATTGAATGATAACACGTATATAAAAAAACAGATGGTTCACACTATTAATGTTACATTCGACAAATTATATACACAAACGGGTTTGTGATAAATGACAGAATCCTCAAAGACCGAATTCCCAAAGAACGAAATTAATTATTACAAAATTTATTATTCTAAAATACAATAAATTTAAAATAAGTTGTTATGAGGAATATTTTAAATGTTAAGTACGTCGCTGTATGTAGTATTGTGTTATTTTTCATTTTAAATTGAAATTGTTTTATTTTAAAATGAGTTTTTTTCAATTAAAATTCAGATTTTAAATGTCTTAAAATTATAAAAATAAAGATAATAAAACATTCTCAATCTTAAATCATAATGAAAAAGGTTCCTTCGGGTTTTAATTTGCGGGTGATTTTCATAACTAATAAACTATCGAGATATTTCTCAAATAAATTAAAAACTCCATTGGGTGTCCAAGCTAATCTAATGCATCAATTTAAATGTCACAAGTGTGAATCCTTGTACATTGGAGAAACAAATCGTCATCTCCGCACTAGAATAGCTGAACACACCCAATTGAGTAAGAATGCTCGATTCTAGATCACATTAAAAAATGCAGACATAGAGATATAGTTAACTATGAAACTGAATTTACAGTTTTGAAGAAATATTTTGACACATATCATGAGAGGATAGTCACAGAGGCATTATTAATAAARCATTTAAAACCATGCTTAAATGTCCAAAGYAAATTATCCAATCATATTAAAATCTTTTAATATTAAAAAAAAAGATTAATTGTGTAATAGTTAAGTGTGCCAAATTTACTTCACAACTGATGATGCTGTATTCGCGAAACATGTTTCGAAAAATAAAAACTACTAAAATAGCGTTTGTCCTTTATTTTCTTTATAAATAAATTGTCATTAGATCAATATATATATATGCAGTGCGTTCCAAAAGTCTGTTCGCACCCATTAAAATTTTCATTTATGCTATTTATTAAATTTTTTAATTTGTTTAAATGCTTTAATTTAAATAATTTTAGTAAATTTAAAATTGAAATATCAAGACCATCTTTTTTTTTAAGATGAATTAATTAAATGTCTATCTTTTAGATTCAATGACAACTCGAAATATAGATATAAGGTTTAGGATTATTATTATAGAATTAATGAACGAGGGTTATTCAACGGGTCGGATACAAGAAATTATGAAGGTTAGACATGGTATTATTGTTTCAAAGCGGGGCATTCAAAAATTGTACATAAGTTCAAGATTTTATGTACATATGAAGATAAAAAACGCAGTGGACGACCTTCAAAATTACCAAAACGTTCTGAAAGAATTATTCGCCGTATATGCTTGAAAAATAGGCGCATGTCGATAAGTAAAATAACAGGAGCTTTCAATGCAGCTGGAATGATACATGCATCACGAAGTACAGTGAGTAGAATTTTGATAAAGTACGGCTTAAAAAGTCATTATGCTGTTTGTAAGCCTTTATTGAATGGAAAGCAACGAAAACAAAGAGTTGAATGGGCTCGGGATAATGATTATTTAAATTTAAATCTTGAATTTTCTAGTCTTGTAAATGTTCCACCTTAGAAAAATCTACCTAAGATATATCTACCTAAGAAATTTTAACTTTGATCCTCAGATATTTTATTACTGATAAAAATCATTACTCACAAAAAATCTCAAAAATGGCGTACAATATTTTTAATGATTAAAATTTCCGTTGTTTTTTTAATTTCTGATAAAAAATTTTTACCCAAAGAATTTTGCATTTTGAAATATTTTGATTTTTTTAAAATAAAATATTTTGAATTTAATAGAACATTAGACTGGGATCAGACATTATTCGATCCGTGCAATAAAACCATTTGATCCACATTGAATTAACATTGGTCAAATTTCGCATAATGCAGAAATATAATAATTATTGATAAAAATTATTTACATTAAATTTAAAAATATATTAAATTTGTATTTCATTTTGAAAAAAAAATAGTTCAATTAATTAACATTTTAGAAACAGTTTTCCTTAATTTTGATTAAGTAGAAACAATAGCAATAATAATCAATGATTTTTTTTCTAATTTTCTCTTCGTTCATAGGATTGTTGCCATTCTGTCTGTGAGCAAATCTGTACCTGAATTAGTTCTAATACAGTTCACTGAGTTCTTTTACTCACAACCTCCCCATCATCCCGAAGAGTACTTGATATTCCATATCGACAGGATTTCCAAGTTCGTAAGAATACTGGTACTGCCTTTTGGCAAAGTTCTCACACACATATCTCACACAGCTGTCTCAATTATGCCATTTGAAAAGCATCAGTCAAGGACTTTAAGTACTCCAAGTTCTTGCTGTTTTTGTGGGTCATATTTTTTCTTGTATCATTAGAGAAATCTGATGTCTATTAGATAAAGTATCTTCTATCAAGAGTCATAAATTTGTAATTCAATCCGATCTTGTGACAGGAAATATGCACACTCAGTATCAACAATCAAAGTGACTTTTAAATTTATATCCGTTAAACACCTGTTTGTAAAGCAATAAATTGATTTACACTACAAAATATTTTTTAAAATTTAAATATTTAAAAAATTATGTGTCAGATGGTCCTCCGGATGCTCGGAATTAAAGTTTTGTCGAACTGTGATAAGTTCTTCAAGACAGTATCTTAATGAATAATATGCAGAGTCTAAAAGTCTCACGTTATGATTTCATCATTTAACGTACTAAAATAAACTTTTTCAGTGATGCGGAAACAGACCAATTTTTATATTCACTATTTTCTCTAGTCAAAGACACTTTCAACTTGTCTTTTGCTTCACTTATGGTATTTCTGATCAAATACCAGATTCGTTACTTATTGTATTAAATCTTATTATTCATATTTCTTGTAAATTACATTTGCTATTTTGCAGTGGTTAAATTTAATAATCTCACCTATAAATATAAAGAAAAAATATATAACTAATTAGTATTTACTTTTTACAAGAGAATGTGATTATAATAACATGGAATGTTAGAAAATATATGTTATATCGGAAAATTAAAATACTGGTTGAACCCCGATTATTCGATATATGGATAATTCGATTTTTTAGTCCATTAAAAATTCTATATATAGGGGCTGTAAAAATGCCTTTTTATCAGTAATAAAATATCTGAGGATCAAAGTTAAAATTTCTTAGGTAGATATATCTTAGGTAGATTTTTCTAAGGTGGAACATTTACAAGACTAGAAAATTCAAGATTTAAATTTAAATAAATGGATTAGACTTTGTTAGCCTGAAAGATGAAGGCAAAGCAATGTAGCATAAATTTCTTCGTTACTACTATTAAAGGTTCTTGGAACATCGTCGGAATTATTACTATGAGATATTTCTGACATCAAATCTTTTATTATACCACACTAAAAAATGTTTAAATCTAATATTTAAACAAACTTATTATTTTTTTGAGAAACAATTTGTTTTATAAATCTTAAACCAATTTAAATAAAAATACTTATAAATATTCTTATTTGATTTTTTTTCATTACGTTTATAAATCAATTTTAAATTATGATAACATTTTAAATTATTTAATCGTTTCGTTTAATTTTGTTATTTTTTTTAAAATCGTTCCACATCTAAAAATTATACATTTTACTTTTTATATTATATTAAAAACTCTCAAAAAATTTTTATTATTAGCAATTTAATTGATCTTCTTAATTTTAGTAATTTTATTTTTTCAAACGTTACATATTTAATTTTATAAAAATTTATATTTACATATTTAATATGACCTTCTTTCAAAAATTTTCATAGCATTTTTAATTCCTAACAACTACTTTAAAACGATTATTGTTGCCAGTAAATATGCAAAATCACTCATGTATTTCGAACTTGTTTACGAGGGTGAATCCATTAAGGCTGAGATGTACTTGCAATTCTCGCAAAATATGATTTCAAACTTTCAAGCAATACTACTAACTTGGAAGATGGTCATTCAACGTGACCATATCAGACATCACGTAGCACAGTTGATTTGACTTTGGCTTGAAGAACATCGCAAGTCTCTATTAAAACAGACGGCCTGCTCATCCGATACAAACTTTATGGATTGTTTTATCTTCAAGAACTACAAGTGTCACCAATGAGGAAAAAACTTTATTAATTAATGAAATTAGTAACACATTTCGTCAATATTTAGAGTCAACATAGGAGGCGAAGCTGACAGGCGGTCACAATATTTTGCTGTCACCTACAGAGTGTCGTTGAAGATGATGGAGACTATGCTTAAGATTGGCTATGGTTTGCTAATACTTGTAATATAATTGTACAAGAGATGTTTAGAAATAAAATTTTAAATTTTATTTTTTTTATCTTGATAAAATTACATTAACGTAGAAAAACGAATTTTTGGCCGGCTATTTAGTTTTTAATTCTTAATTTTCTTAATATTTAATTATAATTATCAAAGGTAAACAAAACAAAAATCCATAAGGATGAATTTTCAAAGGACGAGTTTTGGAGCACAATTATTTATCTTCCATTCAGAAAATGTCATTCGGTTAACTAATTATGTTTAGATACAATAAGATGATCCTGCCAAATTTAATTTGAAGATTCAATGCATATCCTATTCAGATAGAAAATGATTTGATCCAAAATTTCATAAGGAAATTCCGTTTAAATGGAACAATATATTGACATCTGAGCTTGAAGAATCAATACAATAAATTTCCTGTGAAAATTAAATAGTTCAGAGTAGTGATGCGATCCAGAATATTGATCAGGACTACCTGATTGTACTTTTCAGTTCGCAAATGTTCTCTCTGACCTCAAATATGGAGACGAAGTTTCATTCACCAGTATGTTGAAACTTCCAAGGTCTTTTTTATTATTTTAGTCAGAGACTCAAAGAGAAAATGTAAAAAGAGTTTCTGTAGAAAATAACTTTAAACATAAAAAACCTAATCAGTATTCTTTCACAAACGTATCGTTTAATTATTTGGTTTTTATTCCATAAAAATAACTTGAATTTGAAATGTAAATTTTAAGATGTCTTGCATTCGAAACATCAAAAGTGAGTACTAGTATAAAAATAACTTTAATTCATTATTACAAGATTTAATTAACTCCAAACTCAAAGGACGAATTAAGTAACACAAAAGTTCTCTAATTCAGTATTCAATCATGGAGTTATCTAAAATATGGTCTAGAAAATACATTTGCCGAAAATAGATATTTAAAGAGTACTGATTTAAATACATGATCAAGATCCAATGTAAAGATATATGTTGTCCTCGGTTGTGAAATGGATTATTTATTACTTTTAATTTATTATTAAGAATATAAATATTTTATTTTGAATAATATATACACAATAGGAGTAAAAATTATACTGAGCAACAAAATTTTTATACAACTTGCATTTTTCAAGAAATGAAAGAAAATAAACAATATTTTGAGTAATATGTTTGGTCAAGTGGTATTTATTTAGCACCAATTTCAATAAAGCAAATTTTGTTGAGTTTGGAAAAATTTATTAAACTGAAATGCGTTCTGCCTTCAAATATTTATTGAAAAAAGGTTTGACGCAGCAGAAATTCAAAAACATAGGTTGGATACTGTAAGTGACTCTGCTCCATCACTTACAACTGCACATAATGTGGGTGCCGGAATTTAAACTTGATTAGCTTAGATGCTCAAAATCTGCAACGCCTGAAATAGTCGAAAAAGTCCACGAAACGATAATGTAGGATTAAAAATTAAGGATTTCTTATATTGGTAAGGAAACTTGGTTTCCCTTTTATACTATTGAGATCAAGCAACAACCAAAACAATAGAGACATAGGAATTCCGCACCAAAAAAGGAAATATCCGTAAAATCTGCTGGTAAGTAAATCATTTAAGATATTGTAGGAATATCAATAATTTACTATCTTCTCAAGGAGTAAACAATAAATGCTGAATATTACAATAACCTTCTAGACCAAGTGGATAAAACATAATGAAAAAGATCTGTTTTTCATTAAAAATCCTTTTCTTTGAGAACAATGCGGGTCTCCATAGCATTGTGGCACAAATGTGAAACTTGAATAAGCTGAAATACGATCTGTTGCAATAGATGTCTTATTTGAATCCTTCTGATTTCCATGTATTCCAACAACTAAACCCTTTCCTCAGAAGAATACATAAAAGTAGCTGTGAAAACATATTTATGGAGTAAGTTAAGAATTGCATTTTCTTTTTCAAATATCGTAGGAGGATGTATATTCAAATTTAAGTAGAATGTTTAAAAAACATGTCCTTTCAATTTATGAACTTTCAAGGCACCCTCGTTATTTAACTCAAATAGATTTTAATTATATTGCATTATTATTAACAAATTAGTATATTTATTATCACATCACATGGATTATGATTCATAATAAAGGAAATATAGTTTTCATATTTAAAATTTTATTAAAATATGTATAAACATAAGAAACATATGTATGTTTCAGAGGATCATAAGCATTTGAACTAATGTTTAGCAGCCCAAAAACTTAAATAAATAAAATTACCTTTTTTGAAGCTCGACTTTAATGTGCTGGTGTCCAGTTTGGAAAGAATTTTAGATTTGGAATCGTTGTTTGTCTAAATACGTTCAGTAAAGTACAAAAAAGAAAGTTATCCTTACATAGTAACTCATATTAGGAAAAGGAGATCCGTATGATTGTGGACTCAAACAACTAGGGGCCCTTGTAGATGCATTCGATTCTTTATTCTAAATATATTTCATATAAGATTCTATACAGTAAATATTTTAATTGAAAAGAAAATAGAAATTAAATAATATTTGAAATTATAAAATGAAATCAAATATTTCTGTTTGGTTTTAGGCAATGGCAAATAGATGCATATGAGTTGAATATTTGTTGAGAATATTTTAGTTTAAAGAAGGTTTCCAAGAGCAGTCACAATATTGCTGAACAAATCACTGAGTTAGTAAAGAAGTCGTCTCAAGTGGTTGGATTGAAGTAGTACTTAACTCATCCACTAAAAAATGTCGAGAACTTTAAATTAGAACTTTAAAAAAATGAAGATGACAGAGTATACAAACTTTATGGAGACTTTCGTGGAAAAAAAGCAAATATGTCTGGGTTTAAGAAGAAATATTTTTGTATTGGTTTAAAATGTTTTATAAAAATATTTTTTTATAATAATTTATCAATATTATTAAATATATTTATAATTAAATTGAAATTACTTTGATAAAATTTTGAACAGCTTGTGATATCTTTTCTGATATAATTTCATCTGGTTCTTTATTTTTTGAATTAAGACACATTTGAGCTGAAAATAAAGCTTCTTTTAAAGCTTCAATTTGATAACCCTTTAATGAACATAAAAAAACATTAAACAAGTAAAATATTTGATATAATACCATTTTGGAAGGGTCTCTATTTATAGATTCTAATGATGATTTACAAGCTGCTTCTTGATCAAATCCAACAGGGAATGATTTTGACATTTTTTTCTTCAAAGAAGATTCAGATCCTTTGGAATTTAATCTAATTAAAAATTAAAGTTAACAAAAACGTCATTATTATATTTAAATTTTTCTACTGTGATGTTATTCAATCAATTAAATGCAATCTTCTATATTAGTTAATAGATAAACAAAAAGGTCAATTAATAATCAATATGAATTCCCTTCATTCCAATATTGTTTTCACAGTTGAGCTTGAGAAGAATGGTGTTTTACTATTTTTAGATTTGTTAATTGAGAGAAAAGGAAGTCGTTACGAGACAGAGATTTATAGAAAGAAAACAGATACAGGGTTATATACCACTACTAAAGGCTTCTGTGAACCTAAGTATAATAGAAGTATGACAAAAGCTTGGTTATTTATATATTGGTCTTTGTCATCAACAGATGAAAAAGCAGATTCAAGCATAGATAAACTAACAGAACTATTGCAGAAAAATGGCTATTCAAAATCATTTTTATAGAAACTAACTAATTAGACGATAGATAAATTAATAAAGAACATGAGGGTAAAGACGAATTAAAACCCGATAAATTATCTAATTAAAATTCTAATATTGGATATACGCTAATAGTTCCTTATTCAGAACGTTACAAAAAAATTTAAATTGTCTATTTTAAAATCAATCGATAGTAAAAATTTGAATTTAAAAATCATTTCTAAATCTTACAAATTTCAAAGTTTGTTCAGCAATAAATCTCATACTCCTTTGAGTTTATGTTCCAATCTGGTTTATGAATTTTCATGTAATGGGTGTAACGCCACATACATTGGAGAGACCTCTCGTCATCTCTGCAAACAAATTCAGGAGCATGGATAATTGGGTAATGGTAGTAATATTGTTGTACATATGAAGGTTTGTAGAATATTTAATTAGTTATTACGCAAGATGTTTGCATAATCATCAATTTGATATATATATTGTTGTTGTTAAAAATTGTTGTTAATTCAGCCTGAAGATGGTGGAAAATCCACCGAAATATATTGCAATAAAATTTAATTTTTTAATGGCGTTCTTGATTTTAAAATTTAAAATAATAAATTTTTTCATGGTAGTCTTGAAATGTTTTTATTAATAACTCAGGAAAAATATATATTTTATTAAAATAATCTCCATTATTGTTACTTATTTTTAAATCCAAAAGGAAATATTAGAAAAAAAACTGTGCTTGGTTCAACCTACTGAATGAAAAGAAATGATATAACTTTCTGAATAATTTATCAAATGTTTTAGGCTTAAAACTGCATGAGGAATTTATCCAAAAATGACTTAACTAAATAACTTAATCTCATTCAAAACGTAAACAAAAATGAAAACTGTGCATATTTCAGTTACCGAAAATAAGTGATATCCAATTTTAAGTTTAACAAAAATAAAATAAATTTTCAATTAAATATAAAAATATTGCAAAGAAATCATCACCAATAAGGTTTAAAAAAATCAAACAAAAGCGTAAATTATAAATTAAAAAGTAAATAATAAAGTTTAAAGTAAAAAAAATCATCAATAAAATAATAAATAAATATATATTTCAAATAAAAAGATGTTTATTTATTAATAAAAAATAATCAAATGATTTAGACAGTTCACTAACTGTAATATATTTGGAGTGATATTCAATTCAGATTTCTTTCTGCTCAAGCAATAATTGGCATTTGGCAACACGAATTCCGCCGAGGCAGATGAAGCTGCGGAGGACGGAGAAAGTTTCTACAAAAATAGACGAGTTTTATTTGACAAAAATAAGAATCGATTCTTGTTTCTGTTCTTTTCAGCTTGTACAAATAATTTTATGTTTTTTTTTCTTTTTCTCATTGTTTTTTTTCTCGTTTTTTTATGGTTGAATAATTTAGAGAAAATTTAATAAAATATTTACACTTATATTTAATGTCAGAAAATATTCAGCTTAAAAACAAGGAGTAAAACGAATGGCCATCAGCAATCTGAAGAGGATACAATAGGAAAATTGATTACCAGCAGACTGTCAACTGGTGGTAAATTTAATGAAATATTTCCATTAATTATCACATTAAGAATAGCTTAAATTTCTATTCTAAGACTTTCGAGATTTCTTCTGGGAATTTATTCGTTTCATACTCACAATCACTGATGGATTTAAAGGAACTTTTCACGGAAACTGAATCTCAAATACTTTTTTAATTAAGTAGGAAAATATTCACAATTGATCATTGGAAAAAATATAAAACCTTTCTTAAATATCATTAAATTAGTTTTTAGAATTTTCAAAATACCCAATTAAACTATTTCCATCTCTTTTTGTCACTATTAAAAGGGTGTCCCTCTTAAAAACATTATAATATTTTATTAGAAATATTAAAAAAAATCAAATTGGAATCAGTCGAAATTACTTATTAAAAGTCAATTTCTCATCAAACAAAATTTGAACATCTTTTTGATCAAGTTTCAAATATCGAAATATGAATTATTCAAATATAAATAATTTATTATAAGTACCATTCTAAATGATCAAGTAATATATAAAGTTTTAATTATCTAATGATATACATTATTATTGGAATTCTTGAAAGTTAAGTTTTAATGATAGACTGATTGGTAAAATGGACATAAAATATTGAATTCATTCCAGAAAACATCCCAGAGGGGTATTATAAAGATACTAAAATAAATCTATAATAAAGCACATAAATATTCAAAGACACAGAAATTATTATATTTTTAAGGAAACAGTAGAAATAAATGTTACTGTAAACGATTAGGAAAAATTCAAACGTTCATTTATAATAGAAACTTGAGCTCACACATTTTATACCACTCTGTAATTATCGTTGTGGTACTAAAGAATAAATTGAAAAGTGATTGAATTACATAAATGGTTCGTTACGCATAATAAAGTCTTTAGATTTTCGAAAGCTTTTTTGCCTAACAACCATTTGTAGAAGGAATTGAATAATTATAGAGGCATATTCCTACTTGATGTAGGAGGAAAGATCATGGCCCGAATCATTGCAAATAGATTACTGCCACATCTCGAAAGGATACTGAACGACTGGCAATTTGGATTCAGACCAAACAGTAGCACAGCGCACGCGATTGGTATCTTACGAAAGATACAAGAAGAGGCCAGATACCGGAACATAAACGTATTTGCTATTTTTATCGACCTTGAAAAGGCATTTGACAGCGTACTCAGGAA
>MQRK01213745.1:11677-22611 GCA_001938485.1 Girardia tigrina | reverse complement strand
ATATTTAAAATAAAAACTCTTTATATATAGTATATATGAAAATAGCTGTTTATCAATAATAAGATTTTTGAAAAACCCTAGTAATTTTAAATATTTTTCAAAACTTCTCGCGGCACCCTAAGACTTCTTCGCGGCACCCCAGGGTGCCGGCGGCACACGGGTTGCCCGACACTGATCTAGACGGTAAGTTTAAATTATTTTCCATAAATAAATATTATATATTTAAGATTTTTTAGAGAATGTATGACGAAATTATTGTGACAAACATTAAAAATTTGAAAGAAAAAGGAAAATCATACAAAGAAATATCAGAAATGATAGGCATTTCAAAGGCAAGTGTTTGGTGGATTTTAAATAAAAGAAAAAAAGGATTATACCAGAAACCCGGTCCAAAACCAAAAATTAATAGCAGATTATCAACTAGGATAAAAAGATATGTCGAAAAAATGAATTTGGGTGGACAGAAAGTTAATTGTAATGTAGTTAATTACATTTAGATGTTAAACGAAGAGCATTAAACGATTGGTTTAATAAGAAGAATTATATATATAAAAGTCATCCACAAAAATTTATGTTAACAAAGAAACATAAAGAAAAAAGAATCGAAATTATAACGCAATGGTTTGTAGAAAAAATCAATTGGGATAGATGTATATTTACGGACGAAAAGTGCTGGTCTCTCGATAGACCTGATAAACCTGATAAATATCTATTATATTTCTTATATCTTCTTCAATTATTTCCGTTCTTACATCTTCAATGTTAAATTTTAAATTAAATATAAAATCTTTTTTTGCGTGATAAATTTTAATATCGTTTATTTGAATTAAAGGATTTTCTTTTTCTATATGAGCTTTACTTTTTTTATGTGATATTAATGCTGTTTTTACTTTATATAATCTTTTACAGACTTCACAATATAATGGATTTCCGATATTTTCATCTACAACTACTTCTTCAATATTATGATTATTTATAACAGAAGTAGTATGGTTGAAATAATTTATATCTTGATCGAACTTAAGCAGAATTAATTAAAGAAATATGTTTTTTAAAAATAAATTAAATAAAGTAATTAATCAGAAATTTTAGTTATGTTAAAAATTTAAGTAAAATCAAAATTTAAATACTTTCTAGTGTGAATACTTCCAATAAAACACAATTTTATGCTATAAAAAGAAAAAATGTAAATATATATATATATATATATATATGTGTGTGTGTGTGTATGGATATATATATGAGTTAAAGTTAAAAAAGTTTCTTGTTTGAATAATAGCGGAATCACCGCACAATTTTTTAAAATATATAGTATTGCGTTTCCGATTTTGTTGAATTTGAATGATTTGTGGTAAAACCGAATTAATGAACGAAGAATCCGTTAAATCGGATAATTTTGAATCGATCTCCAAAGAACTTGATAAAGCACGAATTATCAATAATAAATCTTATAAGAAACTATCAATCAGTTTTATATTACCAAAAGACTGGCAAAATCATTTAAACTTTACTAATTCCATTGTAAATGATACGGATGATAAGAAATTAATTAATAATTCTCGGGAATATTCCCGGATTTTCATGAATTCATGTACGTCATCATCAGTACAGAATTCCATTCGCAGAGAAACAAGAATTCGACCGTATGCCAAAGAAAGAGAACGAGAAAAAGTCCTCTTGAAAACTTAAATTATTGATTGGATGCGCAGCGCGACACCACAGTATTTTCATTTAAAAAATATAATTTTTTTCATACGGAAAAACTAAACTGGGAAGAAAGGAATCTAAAGGTAAATCTATTTCTGGATCTAAACTTGCTATGGTTCGAATTTTTGGGTTTGGTTCAGTCATTTTTTTAAAAAATATTTTTTTTGTTTTTTAAATTTTGAAAATTTTTTATATTTTTTCAGATTTTTTATTAAAATTTTTCGGATTTTTTGTTTAAATTTTTCTGAATTTTTTATTTTTTTCAAACATTTTTTATTTAATTTTTTATTTATTCTTCAAATTTTTTATTTTAATTTATATTTTTTATTTTTTATATTATTTTTTTCCTTGTTTTTTTATTTTAATTATTTCTTGAGTTCAAAATAAATTGACTTAACTTTTTCTTATTTTTTAAATTATTTCTTGAGTTTAAGATAAATTGGCTTATATTTTTTATTTTTTAAATATATTATGCGGTAATTGCAGATAACCAACTTAAGACTAATTTGTGAGAAAACAAGAGACCACAAACGAATAATTTGTCATAACTTTATAGATTTCAAAAACGCTTTTGACAGGTTGTGGCACGAAGCATTATGACACACAATGAATAAACACAACCTAGGAAAACATATCACGAATATTATTAAGAGCCTTTACGAAGATGCAAAGACAAGTGAGCAATTTAGCGACTGGTTTAAATCATCAGTAAGAGTAAGACAAGGTTGCATTCTTTCACCAACACTGTTCAACCTTTTTCATCAGAGAATTGTTACGGAAGTAATAGAAGATCTAGACGATGTTGGAATAAGCTGCGGAGGAACAAGAATAACCAACCTACGATTTGCTGATGATATAGACCTAATCGGCAAAGATGAGGCAGGGATTCAGGAACTGACGAACAGATTACACAAAGCGTCAAACAATTTCGGAATGGAAATCAACAGACAAAAAAGCAAAGTAATGGTTTCAAGAAACTATAACAACGAGGTTAAATTGGAGATTTTCATTGGAGGGGAGAAGCTGGAACAAGTAAGGAGTTTCAAATATTTAGGCTCTACTATCACAGAGAATGGGCGAAGCGAAGAAGAAATCAGAAGCCGTATTGGCATATCAACAAGCGCAATGATTAAGCTTAGCACAGTTTTTAACCTCAAAGAAATCCATTTCAAGAGCAGATTGAAGATCACTAAGGCTATTGTCTGGGCAACACTCCTCTATGGATGCGAGAGTTGGATAATAAATCAGAAGAGTATGGATAGGCTTAAAGCGTTTGAAATGAAGTGCTACAGGAGAATGCTGAAGATCACGTGGAAAGAAAAGAAGACAAATGGCTTTGTTTGGAGGAGAGTGACAGAAATACTAGGTAAAAGACCGGAATCAATAGAAGAGATCATCAAGAGAAGGAAGCTGAAATTCTACGGTCATCAAATAAGAAAACAAGCATTAGCAAAGGTTATGATTGAGTGAAGAATGGAAGGAGAAAGACCAAAGAGGTAATGGATGGACGATTTAAAAGAATGAACTGGACTGAGTATGGAATGTCTGAGAAAAGAAACTGCAAATAGAGAGATGTGGCGAAGGCTTGTTTATAATTGGGTGCACCCACGGCCCAACGGCTAAGGTCAAAAAAAGAAGATGCGGTAATTTAAAATGCAAATTATGCTCGAATAATTATTCATCCCGAACATCTGTTTTCCATCTGGGTGGGAGAAACACATCCAAATACTAAACTCAACATACAAAATTTTAAATATTCCTCACACTAATTATTACTACAGATAATATTTAATAAACAAAAATTAATCAATAAAATAATCACTAATGAACAGTGATAAATCAAAGAACAAAAGAAAGACAATTTATTCTACACAAAATCAGTTATTCTTAGTGAACATCAGACTCTCCAGCAAATCGATCTCGTACTCGGACCGATTCGTTGACATCAGCAAATTGAGATGGCGCAATTTGCTCTGCTCCTCTGATATCTGTTTCATTCTCTCTCTTTTGTTGAGAGTCGTTTGCGTCTGGGACTTTATCTCGAGCAATTTCTTCGGCTTGAGTCCGATTCCTAGCTTGTCGTTCTTTTTGACCACCCTAATCGGGTATATCGGGCCCTGGTTACTCGCTCCTAAGCCGCTGTTGCCATCCCAACCGTGTTTCAATAACAATTTGTATCCGACATTATCTCTGTTAACCGGAAAGATATTCACGCGATTTGATTTCGAATTTTTACAATTCTCGTGCGATACTGATGTGAGATGAGACAAATCGGAATATGTAATTTTGCAGAGATCGCAATATCTTTCGATAGGATATGGGTTGACGAAAATTATATCATCGTAAAGACCGATCGATTGTGTGACCGTTGGAGTGGATTTTGCAGTTACGAAATAATCATTGATGTTGTAATTCATAAATCACGGAAAATTTGATAGAAATTAACAATCGTTATAATAAATAAATAATTTTACAACAATTTTAAAAATGTTGTCATAAAAATGGATTATTTAAACAAATTTTTATATAAACATAAAGGATTGAATTTATGTTTTAGATTTTTTTTAGGAAATTTTAAAATTCAATTTGTAAAAATAATTATCGGTCAAATTTTAGGATTTTAAGAAAACTTTTTAAAAAGATTTAAATGAGATTTTAAGTTGTTAATAACTGATATTTGCTTTATTTATAATTACTTTTAAAAATAAATATCTTAAGGGGAAATTTAATATTAAACTATTATTACATATTAGTTCACAAAATTTAGTAATTTGAATTTTATTAGTTTTTTAAATTTTCTTTCAATAACGATAGTTATTAAAATTAAAATATTTTTTGAGGTATGTAGCATTTGTTAATTATTTTTAATTTTACATAATACTTATTTTTAAAATTATGTTTTCATGTTTTTCGTCGAAGACTTTTTTAATGGATTAAATTTAATATATTAAGCATAAAGAATTTAAATTAAATTAAAGTATAACAATTTTAATTTTATTTTGTAAATTGAAACTAGTATTATTAATTGATTATTAATGTTGAGGTAATATCTTAAAATTACAATTTATTATGTATTTGTTAAATTAATAAATATTAGTATTAGGTTCGTAATTAAAATTGGAATTCATAATTTTGTAAACTTTATTTCTCTTACAATTTTCATTAATGAAACAAATTTATGAGGAACAATATTTTATATACTTAATCCAGATCTCAAAATTTTAAATATAAATAATAACGATAAATATATAAATGTTATTTTATTCAATTTTGATTTTTTTTCATCTTAAATCACTCGAATATAAATTATTTCTTTTTTGATTTGTTTTTCAAAAAATTGCAAAAAAATTTAAAATACAAAAATATTTAGCAATATTTAAATTTATTATTTAATAGAGATTCATTAATTACAAAATTTATTTCTTTTTAGTAAAACTTTTCGTGTATAACAAACATTCTAATTTTATTTTAAATAGTGTTACAAAATATATCAAAATATTCTTTACAATATTCTTTAACTTCGAAAATGATATTTTAATTGTGAATTTTTAAAACTTAATTTTTATAAAAATTTGTCACAATTTAATTAAAATACTATCATTACTCTAAAATTTTTACAAAACTTATTTCATTTTAATTAGTAATATAATATCTGTGAAATATAATTTTTATAAAAATTATTTCAATTTAATTGGTAGAAATGTTACCCCTAAAATATATTTTATAAAATCTTATTTAATTTAATTAGTAAAAAATATTATCTATAATCTTAAATTTTTATTTAAAGATTATTTCATTTTAATTAGTCGAATATTATTTTTAATTTATCTTATATATAAATATGATTTTTAAAAAATATCAAAAATTTAAAGTTCACCAAAATTAAAAGTTCCCCCCAACAATTAGTAAACAATTATATTTTTCATAGATGAAATATTTATGATAAGAAAGATAAAATTATATTTTTTACATAAATAAATAAAGAAAATAGGAAAGTTTAAATAAATAAGAGAAAAACAAATTTAGATTAATTATAGGAAATAATAAATAAAAGAATAAAATAATATATATAATTAATTTAAAAAGAAAGTAGCTAAAAAATTATATTTAAAAAGGTCAGAGTTTAAGGACAAGAGAGAGAATTTATTTTGAAGAGAAAAAGAGTTTGAATGGAAAGTTAAGCTCACCTTAACTATAATTATTCTAGACGACGTCTGAAACGTCGCATAAATCAGTGGTAAAGAAAGTATATTTAAGAGCAACTCAGCGTGAAATACACAAAAGTTGAATTGAAAAAGTTCAAGCAAAAGAGTTGAATTGAGAAGAACTCAGAATAATAAAAATAAAAGAAAAATCACACTGAAATAAAGCGCAAATTGAGATTTAGACGAGATTAAAAGAAAAGAAAGAAAAAGTAATTATTAAAAACAATTGTTTAAAATCATTATATTTTTATATATAAACATGCTGTAAAGTGTGTCAAACTTTTAAATATTTAATCAACAAACGTTGTCGCGAAAGGCTCTCGGTCTACAAATATAAAATCGCCCAGGGGCCAAATAAAATACTTCCTTTTCACTTTTAAATTGTAACAAAATTGTACATAATAAATATATTTTATAAAGAAAAGATAATTTTTTTTAGTTATTTAATAAAGCACATTAAACACTCAACATTAAAATAATAAAATACTTCTTTAATTAAAAAGTATACTACCTAGAAATTTATTGTGTAATTCTTCATTAATTATTTTTAAACAAATAATTATAAATTCACATTCCCATTTGAAAATTTTAACTTTTAAAGTTGAAAACTGGCACAGAAAAAAAACTAACACACTGAAAGTATACTTATTATTTTATCTCGTTTTACTAAGTTACCTTGTATTATAAAATAAAATTTGCCTATAATGATAAAATAAATTAGATTTAGTTAAAATTAAAGAAAACAATGACTTGAACTATACTTAAGAACAATATGACTTAATTTGTCAGTATAACCGTCAATAAATAAATTTTAAAAATATAAATTACACTAGTTGTGTACTTAAAAGTTTGTTTTTCAATCAATAATTTTCAAAATTGTATTTTAATCAGAAATTTAAACTTCCTTCGTATGAGTTGTATTATTTTAAAAAATTATGATTATTAAAAATTATTTACTAGAATAATATAAAATTCAATATTTATCGATTATAAAATCATTAAAAATTATTTTAAAAAGTAAATAATGTAGAGTAAGATTCTTGGACTAAATATTGTATTGTTTTTAAATTAATTTATACTTATCTGATCAAACTTTAATTGACAAGAATAATATTGCATTATCTCCATACATTACTGCATTGCTGAAATATTTAACAATAAAATATATCAGTGCTCATAAGGACTATTTCGTATGTGACGAGATTCGTGTTGTGTATTCGCATCTTGTTTTAAATTAATGATTCTCTTACCTAAGCAGTTGATTGGTGTATTTTAATTATTTATTTTAAAGTAATTTAATAAGTGAACAAGTTAAATAAGAATTAATTTTAAGTTTTCTAATTTAAAATTTTTTATAACAATTTAAATTACTTAAATTTGATAAAAAAATAAAATTATATTCATTTTGGACAAATATATTTGATTAATTTTAGCTACTTGAGATTTTAAAAAATTTAAACAACTTGAAACTTTGCTTTTTATCCCAGATTATGCAAGTATAGGGAGTTATTTAATTTTTTTACTGATTAAAAATTCTAATAATTTAGAAATAATAAAAATTTTAAAACAGTTTTAAAATTAAAAAAAAATATTTAAAATTAAATTTTAATTTCAAGTTTGATAATCTAACTGAATTTGAATGAATTTAAAGTATATTATTTCTGGAAATAATAAATTTGAGCTATAATTAATTTTTAATATGGTAGAATAGAATGCTTTCCTAAATTTAAAAATTAATATTATTTTAAAATTTTATTAATTTTAAATTAAAAGATTTTGAATATTTCGCAAAGAATTGTTTATTTTTGTAATGTATATAAATTTTAAATGATTTAGATATTATTTTTAAGTTTCAGATTTTAGAAATTTAATCAGAATTTGATTATCCTCGAATCGATTATTAAAAATGTTAGGTTTTAAATCAAACTCTGAACTCATACACAAAAATTTTATTAATATAACGCAATAACATACTTTTAAAATAAATTTTCGAGGAACAATATATTGTTGAGGCCGGGAACTCATGTAAACACTTATACACGCAGTACCAAATTGTAATTTATAAAGAAGAAAAAGGAGGAAAGACGTTATTTCAATACATTTATTTAATAATCATATCACAATACATATACTTGCAGAGGTCACGAATCGAGTCCCGAAATTCCGAAATTGTTCTTGATCTCCTCGCTGTTCAGTAGAGCATTGTTGGAATCACAGAAGCTAAAACATGACATAAAGAAAAAACAGGCAGTCGCATTAAAACTCACCCGATGAAGGAAAATGAACATCCGCCCTTCTCTTGATAGAATTTAGTCAGGCGCATCCGTGGTTTTAACCAGCCAGAAGGTCGCATTATCCTGAAAAAAAGTTATAAAGCCTGAAGAAGTAAAAGTTAATTAATAATAAACCCAAAAAACAACAAAGACCCTTATCGAACGATGATAAGGAAGACATTATAATCAATACAGGAGGAATTAAGATATCACAGATATGGATGCGATGCAGTCAAGTAAACCGTTTTCGAGTACAGATAGGACGCCAAAGAGGAGATATCTACGCTGAATTTTGGATTCTCAATTCAATTTTATATCACCCCCCTCGAGGAACAATTATTACCAACTATGAGACGACTAACAGTTTAACTGGATGGCAGTTTGATATCAGTTGAGACAGAAGAGCAAGCTGTAAAAATGTATAAAGATTTAAAATGGTTGTGGAAGCAAGCTGCGATGGATGCTAAGAAGTGGGTGTCTAATTCACAAAGTCTGAGAAACATCATTCCAGAAGGAGACAAAGCAAAGGTATAACAAATTCTAAATGAGGATGACAAGGTTACAAAAACGTTGGATTTAATATGGGACCCAGAACGAGATGAATTTTCGTTCAATGCTAGAGAAGAAATAGCGGAATGGTGTACAAAGCGTCAGATTTTAAGCGCATTGGCCAAGGTTTACGACCCGCTTGGTTTCCTAACAGCATATCTAATGCTGGGGAAAATATTAATACAAGAAATCAGGATGAATGGCACCGATTGGGACGTCGAAATTTCAGAACCGTTAAAAACACGTATATTATGTCACTATAAATACTTATTTCCTTTTATTGTCGTTCTTAGTATTACTAATTCTACAATTTGAATTATGACTATTTTACTTACATTTTTCTATCTGTATTACAAAAAACATGTTATCATTAAAACAAGAAAAGTATATAGTATAATTTCTCAAGATGTGTGACAGAAAATCTTAGATATGCGTCAAAAAATGACATGGTCTTAACTTTTATACGCTCATTTGAAGTATCGGTACATATAATATGGTTACATAGCTTTTAAATATTACTAAATTAAAGTGTATGTTGTTATACGAAATCAAATTTGATTTAATTTATTTGATTTTGAATTTTAATTTTTTAATGAGATGAAGATATATGGTAAATCAATAATTTTCTAATATAATTGACTAAAAAGTATTTCCACGTCACGCTCAAAGATCTACTACCTACAATTGTAAGAAGACTATGATATATATATATATATATATATATATATATATATATATATATATATGTGTGTGTGTGTGTATATATATATGACTGCTTTTCCATGTTCGATAGAGAGGATGGCAAGATGATTTAATCGTTCTTGACACATTGATTGTGAGGGATAATTTGGAATGTGAAAAATCTGTTTGCGTTGTAAATAAATGTTTGCATTCAAATTGTGATGTTGTTGATATGGCGACCACGGCTCATGTGACAACGAACATTATGGGATGTGAAAAATTCAATGGGTCAGAATCGGATTTGGAAGATTTCATTGATAATTTCGAACGCTATTCCGACATTATGGGTATAGCGGAAGAGAGGAAGATAGTGATGGTGACTGTGTTTATGACACCATCGGTAATAAAAAAATATTCAGAGATGAACGGTAAAAATTACAAAGAAAAATTGAAGGCTGCATTTACTAAAGAAAAATCCATTCTGGATACAATGAAGGAGTTGGTAAACTTACGGTGGGGATCCTCAAACCCAGAAGAAACATACAAAAAAGCAGAAGAACTTGTGAATATACTAACAAAAGAAAAATTGTCTAAAAAAGAACTACTCAACCTCGCCTGTTTAAATATAGTTGACAGTTATGAAATCAAAAAAGAATTAAAACTGAGAGGAACAACTGAAACCAAAGATATAAAAAACGTAGTTACCAATATGTACGAACTACGTAAAATTGAAAGTGAGGAAACAGTTGCAGCATATACGACGGTAAATAAACAAGATAATTGGAAAACCGTAACTAGACGCAAAGCTGTACACAACGAAGGAACCCCGCATTGACATTACGAACAAAATAATAGGAACCAAGGAAATAATGGATTCAAACCGAAAAACAATTATTACAGAACTGTAAAATGTTATGCATGTCAAGAAGAAGGCCACATAAGAAGAGATTGCCCAAATGTGAAGTGTTCTCATTGCAACAGAAATGGCCATTATAGAACTCAATGTTATCTCAGCAAGAATAGATTTAAGAAAAGAGAACAGTACAGTAGAAACAGCGATTGGAAGAAAAAAAATAATGCAGGATACCATAATAGACCTAAAAATCTTCAATACCCAGTTGCGGAAATTGATGAATGCAATGAAGACAGTGAATACGAAGAGACTAGATCAAACCAAGGAAAGTTAACTAAAAGGGTCTTCCCAGATAAGAGAAAAAGTTATGAAAATGATCAGGGAAACGAGGAGGCACGATCACAAGGAGAGGTGATCAATGTGCTTCATTAAGTGATAAAAATAAGTATGATGGCGTGTGTGATTGTATATGTAATTGTATGACTGGAAATAACCCCCTCGAAGTTTGTAAATTAGATTGTTGGAAAGAAGAATGTGAAGGAAACTATTTTATTAGGTGTACAAGTATGAAATGCGGATTTCAGAAAACGGATTGTGCACAATGCAAAAAGTAGGTCAATGGTTAGTCAATGATGTCATAATATTGAGTAATTATGTAGTGTCTCA
>MQRK01213745.1:0-10397 GCA_001938485.1 Girardia tigrina | reverse complement strand
AGTATAGATTTTTACATTAAAAATAGAGAAGTACACTGTCTTTTAGACACCGGTGCTAGAGTAAATGTGATTGAATTAAGTTTAATTAAAAACATACCAAATATTAAGATTAGAGAATCTCGTAGACGTTTTGCTTGCGCAAATGCTTCGGAATTAATAAATTATGGAACAGTACTCTTGAAGATTAAAATTGAAGGGAACCAAAAGAATATAAAATTCTATGTTGTCAAAGGAATGAACCCAGAAATGATAGCAGGAGTGGANNTTTTGGATAATTTTGGGATAAAGCTGATTAAGAAATCAATACAAAATAGTGATGTATTTATGATAAGGGATAGCCCATCAGATGAAGAAAGATTGAAAAGGATAACGGACCTATACGGAGGTAAGGTCGATGATCAGTTGATGAACATGATAAAAGAGTTTAAGTCGATATTCATGGCAGATAAATGGGATATTGGGAAAACATCATTGACGAAACACAAAATAGAAACTAATGGTGAACCGGTGTTTGTAAAGCCGTATAGACAACCAAGGCATTTTAATGAAAAATTAGATGAAGTTATTAAAAATTTTGAAGAAAATGATATAATCGAAAAATGTAGTTCACAATGGAACCTTTCATTGGTATGCGTCTGGAAGAAAGAGAAACAAGAAATACGAGTGTGCATGGATTTTAGACAATTAAATAAAGTTACTCTCAGACCAGCATTCCCTATGCCAAATGTGGATGATTCGTTGAATACATTGAATGGTGCAAAGTATTTCACTACTATTGACTTGGGAAACGCATACTATCAAGTTGAACTTGATGAAGAATCAAAGATTAAAAAGGCATTCTCGACAAAGAATGGTCAATATTGTTTTAAAAGAATGCCTTTCGGAATAGCAGCCGCTACGGCTACCTTTTAAGAACTAATGGTAAAAATTCTTGAGGAATTGAACTGGAAGGAAGCAGTCGTATACCTAGATGATATCTTGATATTTTCTAAAGATAAGAACGAACATCTACAAAGAATAAAGAATGTGTTTCAAAAAATCAAAGAATCAGGTTTGAGGATAAATCCAGAAAAATGTCAATTTCTAGTAGAAAAGACCAAGTTTCTGGGCTACGTAATAAGTAAAGATGGTATAGAAACTGATAAAACAAAGATTGATGCGATTAAAGACCGATATATTGGCCCTGCAATGATAATAAGACGGAGACATGAAAGTAGTTACGAATTGCAACTCGAGAATGGTAAAATATTAATAAGAAATGTAGAATGGCTAAAGCCATTTAAATCGAGGGGTATGTGAGGGATAATTTGGAATGTTATAAGTCTGTTGTTTGTATGCTGCTTAGATTTTTGACTCTCCTACTCAGATAGGATTGATATGTTTATTGATTGATTATTTGAATCTAATGAAATTAATTTAATGATATTAATTTTAAGTACTAATTAATTAAAGTTTGATAATTATGAATTTTAATATTATTTTCAGTAAACGATTTTAACTTATTAAATTTAATATATTTTAAAAATTAATGTTTATTTAATAAAATACATAATGGCTTTTTATCCAATAAAATTATGAGAAATTAAAATGTAATATTAAAATTTCCCATTCATTGATTTTTTCATATTTGAAGATGTAATCAAAAACTATATCAATCAAAGAAAGATGACCTCTGAAAATTGTTGTGAAGAATCTGTTTGTGTTGTAAATAAATGTTTGCATTCAAATTATGATGTTGTTAATAGCCCACATATAATTTTTTATCACCTTCAATTTGGAGAAAGTACGTTCTCCAGGTGCCACTGAAACAGGAATAGTCAGTATGATGCGGAAGGCAGTAAATAGATTTGGAACGACAGCACACATTTTATTGATACTAAAGAACTCCAGTAGCTCTTTTGGTCGAGTAGGCCGTTTTGGTCCCAGATGGTTTTGGTACCTTGGTATATTTATTTATAAAATTTTTAGGTGTAGTAAGTATGACCTGTTATGTCTAATTTGTATAATTGCCAAATTCGTGATTTAGGCAATTTTTGCCGAATAAAAAAATTTTTAATTCATTTATGAAAAATATGTATTTAAAATATTCAAGTATGAAAAAAGATGTATTTAATATGAAAAATCAATTTAATATGAAAAAATATCAATTTAATATGAAAAAATATAAATTAAATTTTAAAAAATCTTAATTTATTATGCCAAACAGACTCCAAACGAAAAATCTTTATTCATAGTTATTTAAAATTATTCCTTAATGATAAGCTGAATTGCAAACGTGTATTGCTAAAGCCTTGTTTTCATATTAAATTGATTTTATTCATATTAAATTGGTAATTTTTCATAATTAATTGATAATTTTTCATATTAAATCGATAGTTTTTCATATTAAGACTCGTTCGTAAAATACATAATGCATAGGGAGAGGAGGTTCGTGAAAGTGTGACACTTTGTGACAAGGGGGAGGGGGGTCTAAAAATTTGTTACGTCACAAAAAAATGATTATTATTGAAATCTTTTTTCAAAAAACAATAAATAATATAATGCTTGATTTAACATTAGAAATTATGGATTAGTCAATGCCCGAAGAATATGAATTACATGAAAATATGCCGATTTTTACAATTGAAGAGCATTTACCTCAAATTTGGGAAAAATGATTAGAAATAAATAAAATATTGTAGTTTATGTATTTTTTGTTTTTGTGATTTGTGACGTGGCACCTAGGGGGTATTATAAAAGTGTGACACTTTGTGACAAGGGAAGAGAGGGGGTCTAAAAATTTTAATTTTCGCGTTATGTATTTTACGAACGAGCCCTTAAATATATATTTTTTCACAAATGAATTAAAAAATTTTTTATTATGCAAAAATTGCCTATTTCACGATTTCAGAAATTATACAAATTTGGCATAACAGATCATACTTACTTCAGCTAAAAATTTTATAAATTAATTTAGCAAGAACCAAAACGGGGGTATCAAAACGGTATGTACCCCTCTTTCGAGTCTGTAGGAGATGGCTTTTATTTAGTTGCAAAGATCCTGCCCGTCAATATCTTTCATGGTGCCTTCAGTCAATGCCATTTCCAACTTCATACATTTCTCCAGTAAATCAGTTGAGCGTACTCTACAGGAGGTAAGTAAACCAAACAAATTGATGTATTCTTTCATCTGAGTGAAGCGTTCTTCCATAGAGGTTGTGATTACATCTAATATTGTGTCGAAGAATTCAATTTTGAACTTCTTTTTTGGATTCACAATTGGTTCATCTCGTGATTCATAAGAAAACATTGTTGTTTTCCTTCGAGGACGACATTCTTTCACATCTGCAAACCGTGGCTCAATCTGTAGGGCTTCGGCGAATTCCTTTGCGTCTCGCATGATCTTCAGGAATCGTTCATCGGATCGGTATTCGAGCAGAAATTTCAACGTGTTCCTCTGTTCCTTACCGGCTTCACATATCCCAAGTGGAGCAGCTTACTGGTAATGCTAATGTTGAATAGAATATTGTGCCAGAAAACAACAGCAGCTACAAACTGGAACGTCAGAAGATAACCCGCAATGCCTTTCACATCGGCTCGCATCTTAGCACCACTAGCCCCTTTCAAGCTTCTGTCCGTTGCGAACTCCATCAAGGTATCATAGATCTCCCCAGCTGATAACTTAGCGGTCTGACAGCGTGAACTCGACTTTTCCATCTTGTTGCCCTTAAGGGCTATACAATTAGTGATGGTATGAGCATAAGAAGTGCACTCCACTATTGCGTTGACGATGAGAAAAATACATAGACACTTTGAATAATCCCAAATTACTCACAGCTTCTGTGCAGTAGCTGGCTGCTTCGTTCACAACCAAATTCAATTCAAAAAGCTTAGGAGGTGGCGGCGGATGGGATCGAATCTGTGAATCATTGATTTAAATACGGCATACATGCAACTGCACGTATCGCGACAATTGTGGAAGTTTCATGTTTTTCATTACAAAGGATGTGTGTATATGTTAACTCGCCTTGGGTTTGGGCCAAATGTGGCGCCAAAAGCCATGGCGGTAGTAATCAAGTTTGTGTAATCAAATAACCTTGTTGTGAAAACGGCTACAGATTCATATGTAGGTGATATTATTGTAGATTTGAATAAAGTTAGTACTCAAGAAGTGTTGAGGGTGTTTGGAGATTTTGGATTGCAAGCTAAACCGACTGAGCCATTGTGTGGAGGTTGGATTCTCGGATTGCGAGTTTTCAAAGAAAAGAATGTGATAAAATGGAAACTGGATAATACCGTGCAGGAATTGAGCTACGAAATGACAAAGAGGCAAGTGTTCTCATGTTGTGGAGAGAAGCGAGGCAAGGTCCATAAAAATACAAGATGACTTTGAAATAATTATATATCAAGCATGCACATAATATATGTTAAGAGAACGGACGAAACTCGCAGCAGAAACAATGCAATATTCCCTGTTAGTACCGGAATCAGTAAAAAACGAAAAAGTCATAAAGTATTATAAATATAGCGTATATAGGGAGGACCCCAATTCAGGATTGAATAACCGAAAAGGGCCGAAACTAGAGAACCTTTTATATAAAATGTATAACGATCAACAGCCCATCAAAACTTCAACAGAAAAGAGTCGTTCCGCGGGAACCAATGGGAAAAGTATACCGGAAGAAACCGAGGATCCAATAGATTTTCTGATTAGACAATGGGTGCAACGAAAACGATGGCTACAACAAGAAGCCAAGAACAGATTGAAAACAGCAAAGCTAACTCCGAAACCGCGACCGAAAAAGCCGGAAACTCACGATAATTTGATGACTGTGCTCGGTGCAGTAAGCGTTATAGCGGTTGCGTCCGCCTTGATCACAATCACCATGATAGTATGTATGAATGGATCAACACGCACAGCTTCACGCGCTACTCCAATGTATAGACCGTCAAGATTGATGACAATGATGATATTGGCAATATTGATGATAAGTAACAATGAAGCCACGATGTATCAATTCGACTGGGGAAAGTTAATAGTCAAATATAATCATGTACAGATGGACACGCAATCAGAGGCAGTCACACCAGAATGGGTATGTATAATAACAGAGCAACCTAAGTGCGAGAAACCCTCTACAAAATGGAGAGCAGTTATTCCCGCAGTTTTGGTAATTTTACAAACAACCCATGCCTCCAGACCTACGTCAGAACGAGAGATACGCACCATTAAATGACACACCAGCATCAAAGTGAGTAAAGAAGGAATAGAACGAACAATGGAACCATGGTATCAAAACGCACGATGGCTATTACCGCTATTGTACCCAACAGCGAAGTTCTTATATTTGTCAGAGAAAACAAAAGATGTTATACAGAAAGAACAAGGTCACGTTAGAGTGGGAAGCTCATTGATGAACAAAGATGAAATATGGGCAATACTGAAGGAAGGGTATCACGGGCAATTACTACCGAAAGGAAAATATTCATTTCCGCTCAGAAATCCTGGAAATCCAAAAGCACGATTAGCAATATTGAAAACCCGGTATAAGGACGGACACCGTACCGAACTACCACCTTACGAGTTGTTACGAGAATCAATGGAGATTAACAGAATATTAGTAAATAAAAAGATCGATATATTGGCAACGACGGAATCGAGCTATGGATCGTATCTACACTTGGGATTTGTGAAGATTACGAAATAACTATTACGTCGAGAAATGTTCAAGTATTACGTCATTTGAAAAAAAGAGGACAGAGTGATCATCGCTATCTGTGGAACAGAAGAAGGAACGAGTGTGGGAACAGATCATCAAGAAGGAGCCATATGTCGACGAAACGGCACTTATATACGAATCGGATTGTTAGAAGTTCAGGTCGGAAGGAAAAAGACGGTTATCAGAGATTATAGAGAAGTCCTTATCTATGATGAAACAATATTTTATCCGATCATAAATCAACTAAAAGCAACAGCGACCGGGTTTACTACCTGAAATATCAACGATCGCTGCGAGAACGAATCAACATTATCAATCAATTCCAAAACATCGACAACGGACAAGTGAATAAATTACGGGATCCATTAATAATAAATTGCCACACCTTCGACAAGAAACGAGAATTTGCATATCGTATAAGACCAGTATCTTTAATTAAGCAATGTCGAAAGTATCTACGAATCGATCCAAGCACGCCGATGAGATTAATAGTTACCTTCACGGCAAGATATCAAGAGGCAAACTTTGCCGTATATCACCAAGAATATCTAATCCAAGGAAATCAAACGCGAATCAAACCAAGGAGTTGACGAACCTACCGAGAGTGTCGACTCGAGTAAGGGCCCTTCTGCACATTGAGTTCCAACGGCCGATTTGGGCAATCAATGATGAAGCGATAACGCCGCGATTCGGATGTCAACCGAACACGATCGGGACATTCGTATGATGGCTATAACTGAACGGAACGACTGTAAATAAAAACTATAACTAATTACATTATTGTGAACGGATCAATTTGCATGTAAACTGTGTTGTAAAAACTATGTAAAAACTATGTTGATAATTGACATTACGTGATCGAAATATTTATTCATTGCATGTAATTTATTTATATTGTATTTTATTTTTTCTCTTTCCTTTTCCCTCCGTTTCTTCCCCCTCTACTTTGTACCTTCAATCCCGTGTAGATAATTGTTTCTCTGAATCTCGGGACGAGATTTCACCTAAGAAGGGAGGAATGTTACGTTCGAGATCCTGAACTCCCCAATAACGCCGCCACCCCACACGCCAGGAGCCTTTGGGAAGAACGTAAGTTGGTTGTAGTCTAACTCGACTACAACCATCATGTGTAAATAGGCCCCCAGGAACATGCGAAGCGACAGCCGAAATTGAGAAGCCATTATCCCACGATGCATGTTAAGATTGGATATGAACAAAAAAAATTTAAAAAAAGGGAAATAATTAAATCAAAATTTCCAAAAAGGTCCAAAAAACTCACCCGAAAGCGATTGGAATATTACGATAGCGACATTACACGACTCTAAAGAAAACCCCTTCGCAACCCACACCCCGTACGCTCGAGGCCTTTAAAGAAGATTGTGAGGATAGTCTAGCTCGACTATCCTCGATTAGTTTTAGAATGGCCCCGAGCGCGTTAGAGTTGAGAGTAGGCGAGGGGCTCCCCTGATTCCTTCCAAAAACCCCTAGCAATCTCCCGACACTCCTTTGAGGCCTTCTAGAAACGAAACAAAAAATTAACGAACTTTAATCAATTAATTAAAATATTACCCAAATAATTCCCCTGAGATAAGGAGATAGTGGGTGGCCGACCTACAGATATGAAGATAATAAATCTTCCACTTCGTCAGATAAAATCATGCTTACCTGCAAACATTCCAGTGGAAAGGTGCATCCTGGCGCCTTCTTTCGTCTCGGGTGCAAATCATGCTTACCTGCAAACATGCCAGTAGAAAGGTGCATCCTGGCGCTTTCTTTCGTCTCGGGTGCAAATCGGAGAGTATATAAATGCCGATGATTCCCAGCACGCACTCATTGTTTTTTGCACACAATTTTTGAAATAATTGACGACCGTTTTCATACGATCCGACAATTTTATAATTTTACCATTTTGGCAACAATTTTGAAACAATTTATTCGACAACAAGTTATTTCGGAGGTACGATTCATTATCGGTTTCATTTATTTATTTTATTTTATTTTATTTATGCTTAGTGTTATTTTGTCTAATTTATTGCTATTGATTTCGGTTCTTAAATTTTTCCTTTTCATTAGTCCATTGTTTAATTTTGATATAATTTTGATCGAATTTTGATTATCAAAAAAAAATATAAAAAATTTATCGGTTAATATGGTCTTTATTCGGATTCATCTTTTAAAAATGTTTTATTCTAATGTCGACTATGTTTTAACGTCGAGAATCAAATTGTTTGGATCGACTCCATTCACCATGAAAATTGAAGTTGTCGACCCAGGTGAGCACGGATACGACGGAGGTTCGTCTCCGCGTCCAAGGGATCGAGAGGTGCGGTCCTTGGACCCGGACACATAACCGGTTTGTATGTGGGCCCTGTAAATAATTTATGTTAACGAGATTTATGTAGATAACTGCGGTGTATTGTAATTGTTTTGATTTAATTATTTTATCATCCTCTCTTTTGATAATTGTGAGTGATTGTAATCGTTATTATTATTGACTATAGGTGGTTGTAATTTTTGTTGATTGATGAATGATTGGAATGTCTAATGTCCTACAAGGTGTTTATTGTTTTGGAATGCATGTTAATCGATTTAGAAATTGTTTTTAAGCTTCAGTTTTGAGAAGTTTGTTCAGAGTTTGATTTGAAAATTTCTTTGAAATAAACAAAAATTGTTATTCTGTGCTAATATTGATATTGACAATTATATCGATACAACTGAGAATTTCATTTTGAATTTTGTATTTTGTGTTTTGTTATGTGTTATTTTTGGAATTGTGTCTTCTACCCAGAGAATCGACCGATGTTTGAGTGTTGTGTCTGGCATGGTTCGAACGGAATTTCGAATCTTGATTGATTATAAGTTTTTTTATCAACTTAAATTCAAAAAAAAGAAAGAAATATTTGTCGTTGAAGAAAAATTTTAAAAAAATGACAGTTAATATTTTGAAATCCTTTTTTGATGAAGAATGATGCTGAGGTATTGAAGTGGTGGAATTGTAATCATAATAAATATTATTGGAGTATGTGAGATCACTTAGCGGGGGTATTAGTGTTTATAAGAAATTGATCAGTGTGCCAATCTTGGTAGTGATCTTGCTATTCTTCAGCTGTCTGTGTCGCATTGAAAGGAGCATGGTGTGCTTCTTCTGATGTTTCATTGGATAGGGTAATGGGAGATGTATGGGGGAGCTCTGGGAGATCCGCGTTAAATAAATTTGATTTTATGTATTTATATTTTCTCAAAAATTTTGGTCTGTCTGTGTTTTTGTCTTTTAAACGTTTGGGAATTTTATTGGTTGTTGTCATGGAATTTGGAAATAATAATAAACAAGAATTGATGCATTTATTGTGCACTTCTTCAAAATGGATTGTTGTTTCTTACGATTCGCTTACATTCAGGTTTGAAAATAACAGGGGATGACAGGGGTGATCATATTCATGTTGGTCTTATGGAAGGGATAGATCTGTGATGTTTTGTTGATAAGAATAATTGGTCCAAAATTTGTGTTTTTATTTCAAGGGGGTCTTTATGACATTGTTGGTTGCAGAATCATAGCCTTAATATGTGGGTTGCAAAACTGAGGATTGCTTTGTCTGAAAATGACTACGACCGAGATTAATGGCGGTGAGGTTTGAGAAATGTGGGTCTAATCTCTTTTTAAATAGAATAAACTTGCATATTAAAATACAACACAAATGATGTATATGTCGCATGGGTTATACACAAGACAAACATGATAAAAAATAAAGTATGAGCGAGTCTAATAATGTTAAAATACCTCTCACATTGCCATATTTGCCTTCTGATTTTTGGAATCCGACGATGAATTTGCAGTGTTCGTTCGCAGTAATAACACAGACATAGATTGACTAAAAAGAAAAAGTTAAAATCATTAACTGAACCAGTTCTGTCACACAGCAAAATCAAAAAGTGAATTCGCCAACTTACGGTTTGTCTGGTGTACTGAAATTCAACTGACCTATCCAGAAGAAACAAATTTAACTGGCTGTGGTTGGAGCGGCTGTGTTTATACAACGAACTAAAACTATAGATATCGTTGGGTAAACATGCCGCGACTGTAGTTTGACTTGGAGGTTGTTGACTGTTTATCAAATTAATGACTTAAACAAATGTCATTTCTATCGTTCGGATTCCCACTACACCTGTTCTCTTTTGTAAATGTCACTGAAGCATTTGGTTATATTCCTGTAAAGAACGTCATATTTAATAATTGAATAAAAATAAACTCACCAATCAAAATTGATTTGACAGGCATTTGCATATGGCTCGGACCAAGTGACTATGTCTAAAATATATGTAAATAAGTAGGTCAAAAAAAGTGGCATGCAAACTCAATACAAACACACTAGACACACACACAAGAACCATACATACCAACAAACACACCTTATTTATAAGCATTATTATATGTCCATAAGCATTATTATATATACATTTTAAAAATTTAAAAATTTAAATTTAAAAATTTATTTATTAAATTATGAATCCAGTCTACTCAGACATAAGTAGCGCAAGTTCGGAAACCGAAAGTTGTCGCGAAAAAAGGTAAATAAAAGGGTTTTAGATTATAATTATTATTATATTATTTACAGCACATCGACCGCATCGGAAAATACCGAACCGAGCAAGAAGAGAGACCGAAAAATGTATTTTTTTTTCAATTAAAATCAAGTTTAA
>MQRK01213739.1:0-12403 GCA_001938485.1 Girardia tigrina | reverse complement strand
AAATATATATATATATATATATATATATATATATATATATATAAATTATGTCTTTTTTAAATTGAATTTTATTTTAAAATATATTTCGCCAGTACTAATGTTAATTTTTTATTTATAAATTTATGTTAATTTCAATATTTTTAAATATATTTAATTATTATTGACTATAATGGCTAGACTAGTTTGATTCGGTAATTATTAATTTGTGTTTTTAGTTAAAAATAAATTTATTGCTATTTTAATTTTAAACTTCTTATTTTCTTATTAAAATTTAATTTCATTGTTATAATATTTAATTTACGGGATAAATATTATGAAAAATTTATGACTTTCTAAAAGCTTTCTCTTTAAAATTATATTAATTGATTTAATTTTTAATTTTTCTTAATAAGTAAAATTAACACTATGGATAATTACCTCCTTTCTCAAGAATAGATCGTAGGTTCATACACATATTTTTCACAGTGCCTTTCATCCTCTCTCCATGAAATGTCGGCAAGTAGTGTCGAAGAAATTCCTCCAATTCTTCTATTGTTTCATACTTGTCTTTTCTAATTGCTTCCAAACGATGGAAATTGTAACAGTCGCATATATTGCAGTCTGGTGAATACTGTGGCTGCTTCAGCAACTTCACACCTTTGTCCTACAAGTAAGTTTTCGTTTCTTGGGATGCATGTGGTCGCCCATTGTCTTGAATGAGATGCATATCGCGCATTCGTATTGGATATTGGAATATGGAACTTGTAAAGCTGGCTTCCATTTCATTGATGAAAGTTATATAAAGGTTAGAAGCAACACTTTGGTTTCAATCCAGAATCTTGAAGTAATGATGGCCACGAACACTCACTATGACAATGGCCATAAACTTTTCCTCCATATGACCTCTTTGAGCTGTCTGTATTTGATCACCACCTGGTACGAACCAGCTCCCAATTTTGTTTCTTGGTGGAAGATGTCGGCAAAAGAACCATTTCTCGTCTATCGTCACCAAATTATTTATATCTAATCTCTATTGGAGTGCTTCCAGCATGTCGGTTATTCACTTGACTCAGATGACCTTGTTCGCTTCCAAAATGGGATGTAAAATCCGGCGCGTCAGCATCACTTTCTGTTAAGGTCTTCTGTTAAAATTCTATGTACCATTTTCAATGACATATCCAGGTCAGCCACAAGGTTACAAACTATTCTTGTACAATTTTCTTGTAGAGCTTCTTTTGACATCATACATTGATACCTTCTATTCTTTCAACACTTTTCTGTCTTCCACTACCAGATGTTCTCGCAAATGCAGTTCGCTGATCATCATTGTATTCCTTGAGAATAGTCTGCACTCGTCGAGGAGATAGTGTCCTTTGACCATGCCTTTTCCATTATTGAATGAATATCATGCCATTTCGCCGAAGAGTTTCAATAAGGAAATATAATTTCGCAGAAGAGCACTCCATTTTTCGCAAAAAATATGGATTTAACTTTCACTCGTACAAACAAAAACTAAGATATATAACCGTATTAATATATAATCTGTATATATGTTGCTTAAAATACATTAATTCATTGTTAATTTCTTAAACCTTATTACACACATTTATTTATAATCTTAATGTTTGTAGTGCACAGATTACATACAGTCCATATTAGAGAAAACCAGGCTATACGATGATTCCGAGAAAACACCGTTTTTACGACACAGCCTATAAAATAAATTAGTTTCTCCCGATCTCCAGGTTATCCCGAAGACCGGACGTGGTAGCAGAGGCACATCGTTAAAAGAATATTTTAAGCTAGGACGTTTTGTGTTTGGTGCATTTTAGAATAGCAGTATTGTCATGCAGATAAATCAATGATTAGTAATAATTATCATTGAAATTTCATAGTTCTCAATTTGTAAATTTTTATTCAAAAAAATAATGTTCACAAAATTTTAATAAGAATAATTCCTAAAAAGAAATTTAACTCTAAAACCCGATTCAGGTAATCAAAAAATCGACTCAAACACGAGGAAATTCGTTACTTCAAGTCGGTTAATGACGCAAAAATTGAAAACAAATTTGTTCGTTTAAAAAAAATCAGACAAGATAATTCTTTCACTATCGAAAAAATTATCAGCGCTACAAATTGTCAACCAAAAAATTGAAATATAATTCTTAAATGCTTATAAAGATATTTAACTTTAAATTAACTTTTGCCTTCAAACTAGCTATAATTTGTTAAGCAATCAAAGCAAGTCATTTTATTCACAATTCATTCTCTGGAGCTCGATATTTCAATTGATACACAAGCAGACATATTGCCAGACATAATGTCTGTTGTAGAGAATGACAATGATTAACAAGTTCCTAAATTACATTAAATAGAAAAAAACGTGTTTTTCCTCATTAAACGGAATATTCAAACAACATATAAAAATCCAATTAACAAGATTATTATTTTCGATTATCATTTTCGATTCGTCCTTACCTGAATCTCCATCTACGACGTAGTCATTCAAGTAGGCATTCTTCGCACACGCTTCATGTGGGTAATCCCTGGTTCATCGATTTCTGACTCTGTGTCCCAAGACAAAGCTGTGTTCTTCACGTTCTCGCATTCGATTCTTCTCGGCCGTAAATCAGCAACATCTCGAGGGAACCTCGACCCATTACAATCAACTAAATGTTTACAGAATGATAATTTTTTTAATACTTGACCGTTTAACTATTGTTGCGAGCACCTTGTGCTTCCCATTGGTTTCACCCAGACTAATTGAAAGTCACAATACATTTTACCCTTTGTACCTTATACTTTGTACCCTCTATCTCATTGTAACTTTTATGGCTTATGGGTTTTGTAAGGAATAGTAGCTATATTTTAATACAGATATTTTAATTTCAATATATTTTAAAGTCGTAATTATTAAAAACAATAAATACACATTAAAAACACGCTTATTAAAATTCTATATATATTTATTATAGAAATAATTATAATACGGTTAAATTTAATAAATTGTAAAATAAAAACATCTAAAAAAAGAAACTTTGTTTAAGTATTCAAAAATTTAAAAAAAAGTAACATTTTTTTAATAGAATAAATTTTATTTATCGACTCCAATTTTCTGCGCTGCAAACAGCTTTTCTAACAGGTTTCATACGTTTATAACTGTATATCATCCAACTCGGTGGTTCTTTGTTCTCCGATGGTGTATTGTTGTACCACCATACTGCTTCTGCAATTGTAATGTTTGATCTCGCTGCAATTCTTTTGATCGTCCTATGGTTTCTTTCAACGATCCCGTTCCAACCAGGTCGATTGCTCGCTCGATAAATTGACTCTACTACCCATTGATTGCAAACCTCAACAAACTCATTTGAGTAAAAAGTGGTGTAATTGTCTACTAACAATTTGCTGGGGGTTCCGCGTTAAAAAACATATAGAATCTATTACCGTGGAGATGGAGTATGAACTTTCGTCACCAATTTCTTTCCGAATTTCAAATCTGGATGGTCCACAATCGATTAAGCTTAAGTACTTCATGTCATTGTATTATGCCACATCGATTACCAATCTATACCAATTTTCCTTTACTGCCACGCAACCGTGATTCCATTTTACCGGTGTGGGATCAATTGACTGGCATTTTTGACATTTTGAAATCATATTCGTGATATTTTTATCCGTTACTTGAATGTTTTCAATCCCACAGAGAAATTTCATTCGTTTTACTCCCAAATGGTATTTCTTATGAAGGTTGTCTAATATCTCAATTTCACTTGTCGTAGCCACGCAGCATACGTTTTTAGTTAATGCTTTTGGTATCCTCGTCATCTAATCCGCTTTATTCAGAATACTCAGTACAAACTTTATCTTTATCATTATGTTAAAATCATCACAAATTTCCTTAATGATTGATAACTGCCGTCTGATAAGCAATTCTGAAAAGGCGCACGTATTCAACCTAAATTTACTTGTAATATCGTCATTCACCAAGAAGACTACTGATTTATTGTCACACTGTATCGTGATGGTCGTCATTCCCAATTTCATGCACAAATTAAGCCCTTTCATGACCTCCTCCAGCTCAGCGATATTTAAATGTCTTGAATCGTCTTTTTTCCTCAATCATGACCCGTCTTCGATAATTTTACCATAAACTTCAAGTAATACACCCATCGCTATTGAGCTTGCATCACACTACAAAGTGCCCACTTAACAATCGCCGATGCTCCACGTTCCCCGATATGGGTCATTTTCTTCTACCCTTTCCAAAATCCATTTTACCATCTCAACCACAGATTCGTCCACCAGCGAATCCCAATCCCCCACCGAAGTTCGTTTGAGGAATGAACACGCCAACAGTAACCATAACGCAATGGGGTAAATGCCAGTGAGTTGCCCACACAGATAATAAAGCTCTCGTCGTGACATCGATTCGGATAAGTCTTTGACCCGTATTCGGTTCGATCGGTTCCACATGATGCTCCCGCAAATGTTTTTGACAACCACTCCGAGAACTCTTACTTTTCTGACATCATTTACGCGCTTGGGCTGTTTGCACTCTAACCCAAATTTCATTAACAAACATCTCACTTCATCCGCATCAACCTTGGACTCATCTACAAAAATATCATCAACAATATTCAGTGGCAGCAATAATCTTTTGATCGGGCGACAAGACTTTTTTCGTAATTTCCGTCATAATAGTAAGGGCTGTATTTAGACCGAATTCCATCCGTGCTAACGCGAACTTTTTTCCGGTGATAATACAAGACTAAANAAAACCGCCACATGACGGGATCAACATGGATTTGCATGTATTCATCAAATAAGTCCAAAATTGCAAAAATGTTACTCTTCCTTCTCCACTCACGTAACCTTTCTACACAAACATACGAAGAACCGCTGTAAAAATCGATATATTTGTTCAATTCCCTGAAATCGAAAACGGGCCTTATATTATCCCTATTAAACTTGGATGTACCATAAATGGGGATCGACCCCACTGACGCGCCCATTTTCTCGTCGTCATACTCTATTAAGTACCATTTTTCCATCAATTTATTTAAAATATCCATCGTTGATTTGTCTTTTGGTTTTGACTCCTTCAATACAGTTTTTCTCCACGGTAACTGATCGGGGACATCCGATTTCCAATCCCAAGAAACTGTCCACACTTTGTCGAAACGAATCCTGAAATTATGTTTCTTCGTGCCTCCCTCTTCAGTAATTATAGTCCCAGATAACTCGACACTTGGACTCGAACTACAAACATTTACTAGATCGAAACTCACCTCAAACTTTACACTTCCATTATGGAACACCATTCTTCATAATTTCGCAACAAAAAATCCAAATTTTCTGTCAACGTATTCATTACAATACAATTTTCTATTACATCTTTATCATCTACGTTGATCCGTGCTGTTCATATACCAACAAACACCCGAGACCCATTGGCCAGAGTAACTTGCTCACGATTCCGCTGCATCAACGGTCATTTCACATTGCATCTTTTCACGACCGATTGCGAACACCCGGTATCGACTTATGCTCTGCAATTTTTTCTATTGACGATACACCGAATAACTGGAAGTGTCTTTAATCCCTCCGGGAAACCGCTGACACTGACGACTCCTCGCTTACGTTTCCAGCCCGACGGAATCTAGCAATGTGTCCCTTTCTTTAACATCTTTGACAAAACATATAATTTTACTCTTAAAAGGACTTTTAGGACGATCCTCTTCCGTCTTTTGAACGCATTTTTCGTCGGTTTCATACGGTTTTTTAACACTCTGATCCGCGCTAACGCCGCTACGACTACGTCCTTCCAGCATTTTTATTCCCCCCCCCATGATCGTATAAACTCACCATTGAAGTATGAGTTGTGTTTTCTTCAATACTAATATACGTCCGGCTCACTTCCACTATTTCACTTCATTGGTAATCCAGCTAAACATGCAAGCAATTTCTAGATTGTCGACCGTTTTTGCCAATTTTGACACTTCCGCAGCGTACTCGTCAATAGTGCTGAAATCTGAATATTTAATACACTGTAATTTACTATACGCCTCTCGCGGTTTCACACCAAACGCTGCATTCAATACTCGAAAAACTTCATTAATATTCGCTTCTTACTTCTCTGACATCTCCAGGTATATATTGAGGGCTGAACCACTCAACACGAACGGCATCAATACAAATACATCCTTTATCTGCTGCATCGATGTCAATAAAACGAACTGCTTCTTCCACATTTCCCACGATTGATTCCTATTCAATTTCTCGAGACAATAGAGGATCAATTTCATGTTCGACATAGCCCGGATAGCTTGTTGTAGAGAATGACAATGAATAACAAGTTCCTAAATTGTATTAAATAGAAAAAAACGCGTTTTTCCACATTAAATGGAATATTCAAACAAAATATAAAAATCAAATTAACAAGATTATTATTTTCGATTATCATCACATCCAACAATGGCTTTAATAATTTTAATGCACAATTACTCGGAAATTAGTAATTAATGAAAATTGAACTTTAATGAAGAATTTTACTTTATATATTAAAATTTATTACTTATTTAAATTTAATTATTTACTTTTCTTCCTTTTTTACTTTATATGATTTAAATAGTATATATATATATTTAAATGTTGATATGAATTTGGAAAAGAGATAAAGAGATGCTTTCAATATAAATAATAATTTAAAAAAAATTGTAAATTGAAATTTCTTTATAATTTTCTGAATTCTTTTCTTCAAAATCAAATAAAATAGAAATATAAATTATGAATGATTATTTCATCACTATTACATGTCTATTTTAAATAGACTTAAAAATTCCATATAATATTAAAATTTCGTTTATTAAAATTATCCCAGAAATTTCAGTTACTTTTTAGCAAAATTTAAAGTGTCAAAATGATTAAAGTAATGATAGGAAGCTGTTAAGATATTTACTTAAATTTAATTTCGAATTAATAAGATGAATTAAGAAATATAGAATGATAATAATATAAGAATACTTGTAAATATTTAAATAAATTTTTTTAAATATTTTTTTTTGATTTTTTTATTATTTTATTAATCATAAAAATCTAATTAACATATATTTTTATTCATCATTTTGTTGTTTATTCTTCCGATTCGATTGTTAAAATGAATTTATTATTCACTTTGTTCGTTTTAATAATTAAATTATTGTAATACTGACAACAATTTTTTTTTCATTTTATATGCTTTGATAATTTTATTAAAAAATAGAAAAATAAATTGTTTAAAATAAATATTAGAAGATTTCTTTAAATGTATAATATATATAGTTTAAAATAAAATCCATTTAAAATAAAATGACTAATTCCGATTATAAGATTTATTAATTATAACACAATATCAATAATCTCAACTATTTAATGGGGAAAATATTGATGTATAATGACTCACATTTTCAAACCCTTTTCATTGGTTTACACTCTCAAACACACACATACTATCAACATACATTCAATATCTGACAACTAACTCATATTATTGTATCATCACAAGTGACTTTACACAATCAATATCATCAGCAATCACCCAATAAGTATTACGTAATTAATCTTAGTTATTTCTGTTAGTAACATTCAATATTTATTACGTAATTATTCCTACTCACATATAAATTGAATTAATTATATACTAAAATTTTAATATATTTTTTTGTATTTTACTTTAAAAATACCTATTATATAAAATAATTCTTTGAAACTTTTCAGAGTAATTGTGATTATTTTAGAAATTCTTTTTTCATCATCAGCAATTCTATTTGTTAGTTAAAATATTTATAAGTTGACTACATTTGTTAATTACTATTTTAATGTTTCTTTGACACACTGTAAATTTAAAAGAGAAAAAAAATATTTATTTATTATATTTTAGATATTATTAAATAATAATAGTAAAATGTTTTAAAAATTTTAATTAAAGATTTAAAGATTTGAAAGGGCTTCACTTTGTCCATTTTGAATGTTTACCAATGACATCTGGTGTCGTATTTATACTGATTCATATAATTGTCTCCAAAAATGTAAATCAAAATCATTCTGTAAAACAGAAAACTCATTTTTGAAACAGAAGATCTTCTATTTTTGCAGTGTAACTAATGATTAAGAACCTTACTCGATTGTCTTGATTGTAAAGGCTCACTAATCTGAGTTTTTAGATGACGATTTGTCTTTCCAATATGTGTCTTCCAACTCTTTCGATTTGTATTGAACCTCTAGGCTCTTTAGAAGGTCCACCAAAACTAAATAGTCACTAGCATCCCCCGATAGGCCTCCTACTTGATTAGATAGTTTCGGTCTCCGAGCTCTTTTCGGGTTTCCTGTTATAAACGACCACCCATGAGTTGCATATCTATTGTTCTGCATACCTTTGGCTGTATTCGTGGACTTGTAAAGCTGCAAAAAGGTCATCTGAACTTTCCCCTTGCTGTGAGATCTGCAATTCTAAAAGTCAGATATGTTTCTTCAGTACCTATTGCTTCCTCCACCACCGTCGAGTTAGTCGAGGGATCCATCATAGATTGAATCTGGTTACCTTGAATGTTGAGGTTTTCTACGACTCTTTCTTTTGTGTTATATGTTGTTGTTGTTTTTTGCGCTGGAGTCCTTGTCGGTTCTTCGATTTCTTCTGTAACCTCTAATTTATGATCCAGGTTGAGGTGTCCGGTCAGCCACCCTTTCGTTTTGTATGAATTGTTACATAGTGTAGATGGAAATGGCAATTATTGTTGTTGTGTCTCTTTGAGCTGATCAGGATTAGGAGAAGCGGACACCGCATGGTCCCTTTTGATGTGTATGTTCAGCTCTATCTTTTTGTTAAAATCCATGTAGCATCTTTCTACTAGCCATTTGTGACGTTTCTATCTCTCGTTGATCTACTTTGATACATTTCTTCTTATCCTATTGAGTCTTCCTGATTGAATTGAGGAGTTAATGTATGTTTCCCTCGATACAGTTGGATCTCTGTGATTGATGCGGTTAAGGAAATTTCCATAAACCTCATCATCCCAAAATAGCTACTGTATGCCCACTCGAAGGCATTCTGAGATTGATTGCTTCTTTTTCCCACTGATCTTTAACCCATCTGTATTTCTAACCTCTAGATTCGTTTGATTGTCTCTTACTCCTTTTAAGTTTTCGTCTTACTGTGGAAAGTAAACCACTTACTAGTCAAATTATCCATGTAATGTGGGAGTTCAATGTCCAAGGTGTCCATATAGATGTTATCAATCTTCTCTTTCATCTTTGTCATTCGGGTGCATAGGTTATGAAGGGCATTCAACTTTTTAATGCTCTTGTCTGCAGTTCTACAGTTTTCACGGCTGAAGTAGATTACGGAGAATATATATGTATCGATATTTTTCTTCTTATTCTTAAAACTCAGTTTGTAACTCTTCAGCCCTGGTCTCATGCCCCTAATCGTCTGGGTTCATTGCTTCATTTTTTACTTCACTTCCGCGTTCACGTATACTTCCAATCAGTACCTGAAAACCAAACATGTGGAAATGTTTTGATTATCGTTCCTTTTTTCATCATGATTGCTTCTCGATCCCGCATCTTTTACTTGTATATGTTTTGATTATCGTTCCTTTTTTCTTCATGATTGCTTCTCGATCCCGCATCTTTTACTTGTATATGTTTCTGTCGTTTCTTAGCCTCTTCGGTCTTTGGCCTTTTTTTCAGCCTCTGGCAATTAAAACTATTACATCGTGGTAGGAACAACAGTCGAATCCTGGGTAGCTTTGGATTTCGGTCTACTTATTAGCTCGCTTTCTTAATAAGAAAGAGATCAAGTAATGGCCTCTCCAAATTAAGACTTTTTTTACACCCGTGAAAATCAAATTTATAGACCAGATTAACTTCTAATCCAAAAATCGTTTTTGATTTATTCGAAATGAAGCTATGAAGTTTGGATGTTATTGAAACTACTTTGACACGACTTATATTCTTGCAAATACTCTTATTAAATTCTTTAAATCCCTCAGAATATGATATTTTGTTTATGGATTCTTCACTTCAATGTTTATATTATTTGTTTCTTTCCTAACCCGCTTTTGTATACATAATTTGTCTAATCTAACTATTGAGAACACTAATTGAGTTTTCACTACATTTATTTGTATCACAATTTAAATTGTCACTAAAACAATTCTCCATAAAACTTGCGTAGCTCGTCATCATTCTTGATTGATCAGTTTTTTAATAATATTCTTTAACGTCTTATTATTCAAACAAATTTAATTTACAATTCAATTACAAAAATAATTTTTACTTTAAATTAAAAATAGGTTTTTTTTATTTTAAGAAAAATATTATTAAAATATTATTTATGATATATTAATTTAATTTTAAAGTTGATTATTAAAATTTTAATAATTGATTCAACAATCCGACGTTTTAAAATATTTAAAATATCAATCTTCCATCTGTGTGGGAGAAATTTAATCCTAAAACAACATACNAAACAACATACAATAAGCATCATTAAAAAATATTCCTCAAAGTAACCTTAATGTTGAGATATCTATTGTTGTTGGTGTAAATATTATCCATTAAGCGTTCTCTAAGAATATTTAAACCATGATTTGTATGTTTCGTAATTGGAAGACAAACTCCAAACTCATGGTACTAAGTCATTTATTATACGCTATCTATATTTTTCCTCACAAAAGCTATGTGATATTGTGTAGAGACCTGTATATATTGACTTTTCACAACTTTTCCTTTCAATTGTTCTATAATTATACTTATGTGAGTAAAAAATCTTTTAAAGTAATTAATATGTCTATTTCTAATGTATTTTGTATTTTGTATATTTATATTAATGCGAGTAATAATGAGTTTTCATGGTAAGAATTAATTAATTTAATGAAATTTTATTGATTTTCCAACAAAAATCCCCGACCAAACAAATGTAATCTTTTTAATTATTCATTTTTCTTGTATTCTTCTCATTTTCAAATATTTCCTATATTAATGATAGAACCAAAGTTTTTCTCGACCGTTTGTTAATTGCTTACATTACATTTTATGTCACTCTGCACTTTCGGAGTTGGAATATTTTAATTTGTATTACTTATTTTAATATTTTTGTATCATTATAAATTTTTTATATCTGTATATTTTTTCTATTAAATGTATAAGGAAAAGATCGCTATTCCCTTTTGAGATTTTCTTTCCTGAAGAAGAAGACAAAAGAATTTGAGACATTTTTAAACCAAAGTAAAGCATTGCCGACAAACGCAATATAAGAGAAATCCTTTCAAACAAAATTGAAATGGAAATATTAGCAATTTTAATTGAAAGCAAAAATAACAATAATAATGAAAAAAAGATAAAAACGGCAGATTTTCATAAATAACAAAATCGGGCGGTTGAAATAATGATTATTAAATAAAGTATTTTTCATAAATGTTACTAAAACTTTGAACTCATAAAAACATCCGTTTCAAAAATAGTTTATTGAATTGATCCAGGACATTTCATTCAATGACAGAAATCCCAAAAGATTATTAATTTCTTAATTTATTATTATGAATTGGTAGTTTTTTATATTTATTTGCACATTGTTGAAAAAATACTTTTAATTATTTGTAATATTTGCATATTTTTTGGTAAGTATAAGAGGAAGAAGACAAAATATAAAGAGTTTCTATGTGTATATCTATCTAATATCAAAAATTTTTCAATAATTTTTCAATTCTTCAAAAAATCAAAACAATAATTTAGCTCATAAAAATTTTTTAAAAATGAGAAACTAAAATTTGATCAAACAGCAAGAAAGCGTTTTGAAGATTGTATGCAATACAGGTAAGTCTTTTAATAATTTTGATAAAATGGTCAAAGTTTTCATGTTAACGTATGCAAAGTCTGTTAAAAATATTGAAAGTCGGTAAGATTTGTAAAAAAAAGGTTGTTTTATGTTGTTTCATAGGAGATTAAGGGAAAATATGTCGAAGTGTTTTGATCATGATTGGCCAAATGTCACAAAAAATATCGAATTCAAACATGAATTTTAGAGCGAGTGTTTGCAAATCGGTTGTGGAAATTTTCTCAATAAAATTCTGATTGAAAGAATGTGTTAATTATCGCTAAATAATGTTGATAGTGATAATCAATAAGTCATTCTCGAACTCAATCAATTCAAATGAAATAATTGTAACGAAAATATGAATTACGATAATTATTGTAATCTGTTGAACAACATTCCCGTAGAGAACGATCCCCAGTAGATTATAGATCCTTGAAATCCTTCTCAATCACAACCAAATACTGTATTTTTTTCCTCATCAGAGTGACTCAAGGGTGGTACAGTTCAATAACTATTCGGCGTCCTATGGGAAGCCGAAACCGAGGATCGTTGTAGACAGAAATGGCGGGA
>MQRK01213731.1:44405-58900 GCA_001938485.1 Girardia tigrina | reverse complement strand
CTGATACGAAATTCAAGAAAAATACAATAAATTTTCTCTTGAATCAATTTATTTTAGGAATAGCTGAGAAAATAATGATTTAGAAAGCCTTGTGAGACCCTTCCGTTTGTCTTTGACATTGTTAATATTGTATATGTTATGGTGTTGCAATGCATTCTTTTCTTTATGAAGGATGGAGGAAGTTTATTTGATCTGTTAAGTGAAGCTAAATCTGAAAGTTTATCAATGATGATTCGGTAACCGCACAAATTTGTAAACATTTTTTTAATTAAATCAATTTTCTCATTAATATATTAAGACTTCTAAAATTGATTTATTTCAATCTTTATTCTTTCAAAAAATTGTAAATATATTTTAAGACTTATCAGAGATTCTTTAAAAATAGATGATACAAGAAAGAAATAACATTAAACATTAACATTAAACATTAACAGCATCACAATTTGAATGCAAACATTTATTGACAACACAAACAGTTTCTTCACAACAATTTTCAGAAGTCATCTTTCTTTGATTGATATAGTTTTTTGTTAATATATTCAAATCTAAAAAAAACAATGAATGAGAAAGTTTAATAATAAATTTTAATTTCTCATAATTTTCTCTTGGGCCGATCCAGATAATTGTCTATCTAAAAGTCCCTGTCCCATACACCAGTTTTCTCAAAATAAAATTAAAAAATAATCAATGCACTCCTGCATTGGAAGGGTGTTTCTCAGTCTTGGTGGAAATCTATATTGTCCCACCTCTGGTTTTAGGAGCTCAAACTGTCATCTCTCCTTACTGATAACAATTGTACAATCAACATATCTGGTCCCAATGAGGACCGGTTCTGATTCTATTTAAAGAGCTCTGGAACCTTCGGATCCTGGTTCTTGGTGAGCATCGCAAAGATATTTTAAATTTAGTAAAAAAGGAATTTTGAGTTTCTGGAAAGGTTCTATAAGAGCAATTCAAGCCATACACAGACCCTCGTCATCAGATGTTACTCTACCCACCAGATTACCGTCAATTTCCACCAATTCAAAAAGATATGTCTGCCAGTCAATTAACTCACTGGCAGGATCCATATTTAGATGTCTGAACATCAATAACGTTCCAGTCATCAAATCATTATCCAATCAATTGATTAAAACTTGGGACCAAAGAATATTTTTGTTATTGCTTCTTTTTTTAATCCAAATTTTCTCAAAATCACTGCAATATTGAGTTGTTAAAATAGAAAACCAAACCAATCGATCAATTTATGACACTCGCCTCGGAATTCTTTGTCCCGATATATAATTTTAATATCACATGCTTGGGAGAGATTGTGGAAATAACGCTGCTGTTTTAAATCGAAATAGTCGATTAAATAACTGAATTTCTATTTCCTTGAAGGAATTTTCGAAATATTAATAAGGAAAAGATTATTTTAAAAATTCTTATTTTGCTTTACGTCATTTTAAGTAGTGAAACAAAATTACAATAAACAATTATATATACCGTGCAATTCATAAGTCGTCGTCTCAAGATATGGAATTATACTGCGATGTAATGTAAAACTTTTTGAATATGATATAAATGTATTACGACATGGTTTTTTACGCAGTACAACTTGAAGACATGAAAAGAAAAAGGTTTTAAAATAATTGTTCAAAATGTTCACCATTTTTCTGCAAACACAGATTGCATCGCTCCACAAAATTCGTGTATTATTTTCGAATGATGCGGTGATCGATGTCTGACAGCACTCTTGAATTGGCGCCTTGTAGTTCGTAGAGGTTCAGATAGTTATTTTCGATGGCGTAAACTCGATCTTTGACGTTAGTCCATAGCCAGAAGTCAGGTATCGTCAAATCGGGAGACCGAGGTAGCCATTCCTGGGGTCCTCTACGACTAATCCATCTTTGTTGGAAATGTTCATCCAGCCACGTTCGCGCTGCAATGCTGAAATGCTAGGGTGCGCCATCATGTTGATACCAGTGTTGCGTGTTACCCCCAACAAAAGGTAGCAACTTTTGATTCAGAACGTCGACATATCGTACCTGGTTCATTGTTTCACGGATAATACTGAAAGTTATTCCAGGATCGTAGGAAACAGCTCCCCAAACAGTTAATCCTAGTGATTTCATAGGCACACGAATCAAACGATGTTCATTCTCTTCAGAATAATAAAAAAGATTATGCTTTCGCACATGACCATTAAAACGATGCCTCATCAGAAAAAATAATTCTTCTGCAAAAATTGGTGCCATTTTCGTTGATTATCCAAGAACAAAATTCAATTATTCGATCTTGGTCATCTTCTGTTATCTCTTGTTGAAAAGAAGACTTCAAATGCTTTACCTTTTCTTGCTTGAGGTAACGATGAACAGAACTCTGCGAAGTACCAAGGACACGTGCAACCCGTCGTTGATTTGCAGTATCGTTTTCTTTCACATACTGAACAACACTTTCCTTCATGTGTTCATCAAATGGTCTTTCTGATCGCAGTTTTGTTGACAAATTCCCCGTTTCTTCGAATTTCTTCTTCCAATGCTGAACCATTGTTCTCGGTGGCGGTTCACGTTTGAAACGCTCTTTAAAAATTTGACACGCTTTTATGCAGCTTTCATAAACTATTGCATGACTAGTGATGAAAACTTTATCTTTAATAGAAAATTCGACATTTCCACTTGCTTCAGTCATTGTACTGGCGCATTTGAATAAAAGTGAAAGTACACAAACTAATATCAGAGATTTAAAATTTCAATTTCATAGATATTGAATAACCGGATAATCAATCAATAGGCCGTAAACAATCAAAGGAATATAATTAAATATGAAAGTCTGCAGAAAACCATAGCTTTTCTTTGCTTTATAAGAGAAAAGGTGGAGTCAGACATCGATCACCTTGATGGCCACCTCGGTCTCCCGATTTGACGATACCTGACTTCTGGCTATGGACTAACGTCAAAGATCGAGTTTACGCCATCGAAAATAACTATATGAACCTCTACGAACTACAAGGCGCCAATTCAAGAGTGCTGTCAGACATCGATCATCGCATCATTCGAAAATGCTACAGTAATTTTGTGGAGCGATGCAATCTGTGTTTGCAGAAAAATGGTGAACATTTTGAACAATTATTTTAAAACCTTTTTCTTTTCATGTCTTCAAGTTGTACTGCGTAAAAAACCATGTCGTAATACATTTATATCATATTCAAAAAGTTTTACATTACATCGCAGTATAGTTCCATATCTTGAGACGACGCCTTATGAATCGCACGGTATATTACAATTTTCTAATATTTGATTTCCAATTTCCAAACAACACAATGTACATAATTTTACTTTTACTTTTTTTCTATTTATTTTCAAATACAACATTTTCTAATTAATTATCTAACCAAATTCACATATCCGAAATGAACAATAAAATACCAAATCTACAAAACGCTAATTTCATATAAATTCGAAATTTATTCGGTTACTTTTGCGGAGCAGTTGAGGCGGTAGTCCAGTTTCATTGCTCCAGAAAAATAGAATTAAACAGAAACTCAATTTGATTCTTCAACAAAGGATATATAATTCTTTAGGCCGATAGAGTAGAGTCAGTTATCCGAGATATTAGCAAATGAAAAGATGGGGGTTGAACTGTCAATGTTTTATCAAAAAGATATTTGTTTTTAAAAATTGATTCATTCGTTTTTAATAAAACATTTTCATTTTATTTGCGAATTGTAGGGTGTAAGTTTTTTGGTAAGTTGAGTATTCGTCCTTCATTTTAGAAAGGGGATTCTTTTAAGAAGATAATACTGTTGGAGAAGTAGTTCAACGATCGCAATCATTATACGAATGGGGAGGCATTGAGCAAATTTGGGTTGGCAATCCATTTATTTATTATTACAGAAATAATAATTAGTCTCTCAATCTTATCTTTGAAAGTTTAATTCCAAAAATATCTTTGTTATTCTTAAAGAATATAATAAATATTCATCAAAAGTAGATCAATTTTATTCGAATAATTTTATTATACGTTAATTTTAATTTTAAAAAGTATTTCCTATTATATTTGACCTTTTAATTAAGTTTCAATTGACATTTGACTCAAAATCGCCTTTACCTGCGTTATGGATTGTTGTTGTTCGCGTTAAATTGTTTGATTTATTATTACATTCGAATAAATTATTTGAAGTTCTGAATCGTAAAACAAATGTCAAATGTTTCTCCAAACAATATTCACACTGGCCTAAATAATATTTTTATTTATATAATATAATCATTATTATTATACATAAAGATTTCATATCTATTATACTTCCCAATCCGTTATATTGTATATGCATGTTCGAATGACCCGTTGATTTTTCGATTATTTGGATCAATAATCGATCTTGAGAGTCACGAGCAAATAAAATAATCCCTTTGAATTCCCGAATGAACATTGAAAATTGAATCTCAGAATCTTTCAATTTTCCTTGGATTTGTTTGTAAATATAACTGGAGAAGAGCAAAGGAAATATTGATGTTATCACTGGAAATAGATACACATTATGATGGAAATAAACAGGTGAACATACTCCATATAGATAAAAGAACTTTACGAATTATCATTTGTTGACAATATGTAATTATGAAAGTTCTGACGACTGACGAGTTATGTAGCTACAACAAGCAAATGAACATTGCGGAGAAACATCAATTAGAAGTGTAAAATAAACTGAAATTATTATTACTATTGTTACTATTATATTAACACGTATACTTAATTCCATACCACCGTTTATATTGCTGTATAAGGGTTCTATCTCGAAATTCATTATTAAACTTTACAACTATAACTTATTTCATTCAAATTAAGTTAATCAGAAGAAACTAAAATTATTATTTTAGTTTTATTTTGGTTTTTAACTGCATTTATTGACGATGAAAAAAAATTGAGAATGTAAGAACTAACAGAAGCCCGTTAAGTCGTAGTGTAAGTCGTTATATAGAATTACGCAATGAAGTTGTTTTCCAAAAATATATTTGATAATTAAAATAAAATACATAAAAAATCCAAGAATTAATAATGAAATAATTGGAACATGATTTTAATCACTAAAATAAATCTTATCTTATAAAAGCCCAAGTCACTCACTGCTTCACTAACGCTCATATTATCTACTTACAATTGTAAGTAGATATTTATATTAATAATAATTCATATGGAAAATTATTAATAGCAGAATTATTCATGATAATTTTCCATATGAATTATTATTAATATAATTATCTACTTACAATTGTAATTATATAATTATATAACTATATAATTATATCCGTCATACATGACGGGTTATTTACTAGTTAATACATATTTGAATGATAATAAATTTGAATAATAATTATTTAATAATAATATTCTTCCTTAGCCTCTTCCTATCTTTAAAGATCTTATCCATTCAACATTACGAATTATTTTTCATCAATATCGTTTTCCAAATCATAGCTCCGATTATGAATCTTTTTAATGACTCTATGAGGGCCTTCATACATGTGCCCGTTTTTTATGATCTTTTTTTACTAATCTTCCTTCTAAATTTAAAATGTCTTTTTCCACGATATTCATTTTGATAAGTAACTAAATTTGGATTTTGATAGATGTTTGTATCATTTCTTTTCTATTATTAAATCTTTTTGTATCACCTCAATCTTTATTTTTTTTATTTCTCCTGGATTCATTTTAAATGATTTTTGAACAGTAGCATTTAAACAAATTTAAATTTCAGGAAGAAAATCCACCCCATTTTAATTTTTGTCTGTCTCAATTTTCACGTTAATATAATCCCGATATCCTGTATTGGATTTCAATCATTCCATTTGTATTATGGTGTTATGGACTTGAAAACTCTAACTTGATATAAAAACTTGATTCTAATTAATTTTGATTTTAATGTTTTTCTTCTCGCAACATGATTTATTCTGGACGCATCAAATATTTATATCCAGTGTTTAAAGATTAAACGAAAATTAATTAAGAGTGAGAATTCAGAATATTTAGAAGTATTACTAAAGCTGAATTTGTTGGGGAGAAAAGATTGGATGGGATATGAAGTGAAGATAGTGCAAAGTTTCTTATTTTACGTGAATTTAAATCAAGTTATGTAAATTAAAAAGAAATATAAAAAAAGAGAATTAATTGAGTAATTTTATTATTGTAAATTATTATGTTTAAAAATAGGATTACTTAAAATAAGTTATTATTATTAAAAAAAGTGTGTTGTTTAAAAGAAAAAAAGACGGAATGTGCGTTAAAAAGAAAAAAAAGTTGTCTATTCTGTTGTCTATTTTGTTTGAAGTTGATCAAGAAAAGTTTTTCGGATTGTTATGGAAGTTGAAAATTTATTTATGTTGATTAGATATTTGTCGAAAATTAGAATAAAGAATTCGTTAATGTATTTTTCATTTTTAAAAATTTTCGATTATTGCATGATTATGTTGAAGGAATTGTCTCAGGAAATCGAATTCATTAAAATGGATAATGAACAGTTGTTGAACGAAATAACTTTAATCGATTCTATCTTACGAGATAGTGGATTGTCTGACAAAAACTGGAAAATGATCTGGAAAGGCAATGAAACACCGAAAATGTAGATGCCGCCGATGTGAATCATAATTCATCGTTCGAGTGGAAGTTGATCGCCGTTGTGGATGCAAAGAACGCTGATGAAAAGGAGCTGCTGACTAAATCTAATCATGGTGAACGTTTAATATTGATTATCTATTACTGAAGTGCGATTTTACACGATTTCATGACGGAATTTTATTGTTTGAAATTATCATTTAGTCTTTTAACTTTGACAAATTTTGCTTTAGAGGCAATAATAACAAAAAATAAATATAAAAGGTTCGCGTCACAAATAAGGGGCTTGATTATAACAGGTTATTTTGATCAGTTAGAAAAGGTTTCTAAAATCGATAAAGTCCAATTGAAAATTTGATTAAGGGATACAAAACCAATTAAAAGGATTGTATTCGAATGTGAAAGGGGATCAGTGAGGGTTGAAATAAAATTACGGTTAACTTTACAAATAAAATCAAAGGACCCGTGGATTGTAGACCTAAATAACAATAAGAAAAGTAAAGATATTAATATTGAAATGTTGTGTGAGTTCCAGAAGAGTATGAAAGAAATTTTAGTAATTAACGTAAAACATAAGAGTTACAAAGACAGTTTGTTACGCATTAACAAATTGAAATTTTCGAAAAAACCTCTGCTGAAAGAAAAGAATAAAATACTTGATATTGTTGATGAAATGATTATAACGTTCGATGATAAACATAAAATGAGAGAACAATCTTCGGCTCTTTTCAGGACCATAATCTATGGTTGTGACGACGCTAAGGCAAAAGGGTGCCCAGCGATTGAGACCATTGCATTAGACCGAATCAAAAAGGTGAATATTTCTCAGTATTTATTGAAATGGGGAAACCCTACATCGGGGACGTTGCGTGGCAGCCACGTTATGTGTGGCGCTTTGCGAACATCCAGTTTTTCAAAAAAAAGTTTTCAATTTTGTCTCTTCATCTTGTTTAGCGACAGCGTAAAGTGAAATATATATGTTGTATAGGCCAATACAACATAATATATATTTTCCATAAACAAATATTTTTGAACTTTAACATTTGACACACAATTGTCCAGCATGTTATGTAATTGGACGTTTTAAAAATTAATTTCTACTGCTTTGTAATTATAGAGTTATCTGTAATCTTTTTCTCCATTATCATTATTGATTTTTTTATGAAAAATGAATTTCGTTTTAATCGTATTATGTTTTCTACAGTCAAATCCCTACTAATAAGGCAATTCAAGCAACTACTACAATAATAACTGCGATTATTGTAGGATTTAGATTCACTCTAGTAACACGTGACCACAAATCCATCAAACTAATCTGAAAATTGATGGTCCATATTTCTATAACGAATTGACGAAGTTAAATCTGGTCAAATTTCATTGACTTTATTTTAATTTCGTCCGCCATCAATAACAAGGATTTTTTTAAAAACAAAAATAATTATCATGACCAAAATAATTCAATGATATGTTTGCATGTTCTGAAAATTCTCAGAACATTAATGATTCTGGTAACCAAAATAATTCAGTGAAAATTGATTTAGTAATCTCCAGTGATACTGGGACTCTCTGTGTAAGTAAAAATTGTGAAGGGTCTGAAATTGAAATAAATAAAACTACCAATTCGATATATGCTTATTCGGGATTGTTATATGTTGTCTTGAATCCCTACATCAGATTACCGATTTGAAGTGATAAAACAGTCGAGGGGAATAATGCTAAAGGGCGGTGTGATCGGCCGCCGCGTGTTTGCACAATCACAAACACGTCACTGGACTTGCTCAAGCAGTCTAAGGACCGGGTGCATGAACGAGTCAGTTTGGATTGTTCTTGGCCAAAACTACTGACGTTTTTCACATTTGAAGACGAGAAAAAGATGATTGTAGGAGCGACGAGCAAAATGACGGTGACTGTTGATCGAATGGTTTAGATTCTTTTTCATTCTCGATCCTCGCGTCCCAAAATCTCCACACCCCCATTATGGCCGCGATAACTCTGCGCCCCCACTCGCACCAACAGTAATAATATTAGTAACTTTATTTTTATTTCTGTTTATCATTCTGAAAATGGCCATTTTCTTACACTTGATTATAGTACTATAAATTCTAAATTAAAAAAGAACTGATTTATATTTTTTAAAAAGGTTTTAAAGTGGGTCGTACGTTTTATACGTCAAATACCGTAAAAAATAATATGATTTTCAAACAGATTTTTTCAGTTTCATTTATTTTTTGTGCTTCTTTTATTTTTTATTTTTGACTCTTAATGAAACATTTTATGTTACTCTTGCAAATATTGTTTTTAAGTTGCTTAACGTACTTTTTAAAATTTTCTTATTCTACCAATTACACTATTTTTATTTTATTTGACTATTAATTGTTCTAGTGTTTTTAATGTTTTGTACACCCATAAAAAAGCAAAATCTCAAAATGAATCAATTTGATATCTTAAAAACAAATAGAAAATTAAAATTAAAAAAATATACTAATCATAAAATTAAATGATTCAGTTTATTTGTCAATCACAAAAAACAGCTTACTTTAATTCTATCTTAATAAAGAATTCCATAAAATCACGATTTAATTTTTCAAACGCAATTTTTTATTTATGGAAAAAATATTTTCGATTCAATATCTATTTAAATCTCCATAATTCATAAATAAAAATAACAATTTCAATTTAATTTTCAAAAGTATAATAAAAATGATAACAAAAAACAAATTCCAAATTTGTTTAAATACTCTGTCTTCATAAACACGTATCATTTTTGAATTCTACTTTCAACACGATGATGAAATAGTTTCGAATTTTCTAAATTCTACAAACAGTGCGAAAGCGCTAGCTCAATCGTAAGATTTATTATTTTCTAATTTAATAACTTTTAATTTGCTTTCCTTCCGTTCAGTTTAGCAATGGAATCCTCACACCTCATTCTGATATTCACAACGTTATTTACACCAGAAAATGTTCGAGAACAACAATTTCTTGATTTTGGACGCCGATCCAAAATCCTTTGTCAACCACAATGGATCACATGACCCCGATAATCTATTCTATCTTGCAGAATTCGATTCTTTCAACTACTTAAATGATGATATCGACTCGAATTCTCTTTCTCCTCTTTCATTCGATATTCCCGATGACTTTTCTGAGTACAACGAAGCCCTATTGTCACAATTGATCGCCGAATTCACCGACAACCCGATCCCCAGCCCCAATGACTTTGATTTCATCCAAGAAGCGCCTGATTATAACTACAACAACTCCGACGATTCTTTGTCGTTTCAATCCGAAATTATCTCTCAGCGAAAGCGCAAACAAACCTCTCTTTCATCCCACAATAAAATGAGTAAATGTAATAAAACTGTCGTCAAACCCCCACCGAAACGCGCCCGATTCGATATCGATTATTCTGATGATAGTTATTCGATCGACAAAAGAGACAAACACAATTGTAACAGCGATGCGGCGTTTCGGTATCGACAGAAACAAAAACGTAACAAATCGCAAATCGAAGACGATTTGAATCAATCGGCGATTGAAATGGTGACAGCGAAGACCGAGATGTTGGAGATGAGAAAGAAATTGAACACGATCAAGAGTATTGTGAGAGACCTGTTGAGAGATAAGGGCTTCGATAGACTCGATCGATCCGATCGATAGATTATTATTATTATTAAAATTTCATTATTTTATATTGTAATATAATATCGCGCGAATTTTGTTTTAATTATCTATTTGTTATTTTTGGTTGGCGTTTTTTTTGACGTTTACATTTGTAATTATTAATCAATATTATCATTGATTTTTGATTATTATGAATTAATTGCTTTTCTGTATCGTTTGATATAGCGTTGTCATTGGTTACTGCGCTGTCGCCATAACTACAAATAATTTGTTTAATGATTTTTAATTATTTCATGTTTTATTTTGATATATATTTTATTTGTGGTGGATAATTCGTATATATTTTCTAATTTGGTCGGTTATGGTTACCTTTGAAAAAAATTTAATCAAAATATTTGGAGAATATTGTGAAAGATCTGTTGTGATAAATAGAACCTACGTAATCAACCGAGATTTGTTTTGTGTTATATTAATTTTCAATTTGTGAATATTTGTTTGTTAATATTTTTAATTGTTTTAAATATTATTTTATTAATTTGGTTGCTTTAACGAATAATGAGCACTGTTCCCTATGGCCCATGTAGATATCGGTAACCACACAATTCGACACATTTTTTTAATGGGACAAATATTTTATTTCGACATTTTAAAATTTCGATTAGTTTTTTTTTAATTCGACCAATAACTAAAATGAAATATTTTCATTATTACTATACATTTTTTGAAACTCGACATTTTCAATAACTCTATTTTTGGTTAGACTAATGAGTTTTTCTGTATTTAATATAAAAATATCAATTTAATATGAACTAATGTTTTAAAAATGCATTCGTTTACAATTCACCCTGCCATATTATTTTGAACATAGATTTCAATTTTTATATATTTTATATACAAAATCAATTTAATATGAAAAAGTCAATAAGACAACAAAATTTTTTAATTCTACACATTTATTAATTCGACACAGTAAAAGTTAATTTTTAACATTTTATTCATTGCAAATTAGCTAGCCAACGCAAGTATTTCAGTTTTTAATCATTCGATGCATTCAAATTGTATTCTTGCTCAGCCATTGCAATAGCCTCGCTCAATGATACATATTTTTTCTTTACAACCTCAGGGCGACCTGACAGAGCATTTGCCAAAGTCAGTCTGTGACAAGCTATATCTCTTCCAAGTCCATCAAGCAAGGTCCAAACACTGGGGTGGCTGCATTGAAATATGGCATTAAGAGCATTGTGGAAACCTTCGCAACAATTTTTAGTTTTTTGTGTCTGCTCACCAGCAGAATCGAAATGGTTCCAGCATTTTATTGGAAACTCACATTGATAAAAAATATGTGAGAATTGATTTTTTTCATATTAAAATGATATTTTTATATTAAATACATATTTTTTCATAAAAATTGATTTTTTTCATATTAAATACAGAAAAACTCATTAGTCTAACCAAAAATAGTTATTGAAAATGTCGAGTTTCAAAAAATGTATAGTAATAATGAAAATATTTCATTTTAGTTATTGGTCGAATTAAAAAAAACTAATCGAAATTTAAAAATGTCGAAATAAAATATTTGTCCCATTAAAAAAAATGTGTCGAATTGTCATGGTATTACAAAATTTAATATATAATGCCTAAAAACGAAAAATAATACACATAACATGATAAATATTTTAAAATTTGTTTAACTAGCACAAACTTTGTTAATTGTGCTATCATTATTTTCTCCAAGTTATTCATATTTTTAAATTACACTTGTTTTCGAATTTTTAAAAAATATTTTCTTGCTTTTCCAAAGTAAAATTAAATGAAAAAATCCTAAAAAAACATTAGAAAAACATCTACTTTTAAATATATTTAATTTTAAATAAATTAAATATTTTAGGCAAAATATGAACTAAATTTATTTTTATTTAATATTTATTTCTTTCTTTAGTCGGGCTACGAATATTTTCTAAAATAAATCGATTAAGTATGTGAAGTTAGTGGTTATGTAATTAATGCATATATTTTCTATTAAGATTGTATGACGGAAAAAAATTTTATATAAATTTTAACATATTTTTCCTGGTATACTGATAATTTTTTCCACATTGTCATTTTTTTATATTTACTTGAACCCGTCCGGAACAACATCACGAATAATTTGTTTACCTATTTTTTATTATTAAATAATGTTTTATTTTAAAATATACTTTATTGTATATGATTTTATTTAAATCATTTTCAAATGTAAAGGCATGTTTTTATCACTATCGAAATTATATTATATCAGAGGTCTCCAAACTACGGCCCGCGATACAAATGTAAACTTACAATGGATAAATAAATCAAATAATGATTTTCAATAATTTAATGTTAATGATTAAATAATAAATAATTTTATTATTATTATTGACTAGAAAAATATTAAACATCCGATAATGTTTTTTTATTTTATATAATAGTTTGTTGAATTTTTCATTCAGTGACCTACTAGTCTTAGAATCGTGTCTGAACGCGTCAAAGTTTAACAAATGCCTCATCCGGCCCGTATTGAAAAAAGTTAAAAACCCCTGTATTATATCAAAATAATTTGTCACGAGTGTCAAATTAGTGAGACACGCATTTCAAATGTATCGATGAGTGATATAACTGTTTTATTTTGTTTTTCAAATTATTTGGTACAAAACGAAACAAGTTCACTAACGATTGTGCAACTGCTGTGTTTTGTTTTAAAACAGATTAATCGAAATAGTGACATCGAACACGATCAAGAGAGTCGATAGATTATTGTCGTTTCATTATGTTTTTTATATTGTAATATAATATAATTATTAAGTCTCTATATTAAAAAAATTTGCAAGTAAACATCTAGAAATATTGGAAATGGAACACGATGAAGATATGCTGACAGATAAGGGCTCCTTGAGAGTCATTAGACCCAATCGATAGATTGCAATTTTATTATTTCATTACTGTGGTTGTTGTAATTGATGTAACATATTATCGTGGAATGTTAGTTATGATTTGTAAATATTATTTGATAAATATGTCATAATATTATTTGCATTTATTGATTCTGTTTAGTCTGATTTTTTCTGAAACTAGTCTATGAGTCACACTCGTTTTTGATTCCATTGAAATGTGTTTACGTAGGTGGTAGTAATTATGTATTTCTGCTTGTGGACTTGTTTCACTGTTGCCATTGGTTTCTGTTATTGATTATTATCACTGCAAATAATTTTCTATTTACAGATTTTGATTAATTTTTTCTTAAATATGTACTTTAATTATAGTAAGTAATGAGAAATTATTTTTAGTTATGAATTAATAACAAATTTTAAAAATCATTCGAAAATTAGAAATGTTTACATTTAGACAATTTAAATTAAGTTCCGGATTGACTATTTATTATTTATAAAGTGGAATTGATTTTTATATTTTATTTTCAAATGATTTAGAAATTAAAGTTAAGGCGGATTAATTTATTTTAAAGTACTTTTTGATCAAAAGTTTTAAATTACCAGCGAAATTACATATTATTTTTAAAATATTTATTAGAAAGCTTATATATATTTTGTCTGTCTGTTCTACACGTTATTCAAACCTTGAGATAAGTGTCATAGTTCCAGATATAACACTCGATATGATAGTTGCTGTATATTAAGCCTTAATTGACCGTCGGTAGTTTCCATTACAAATATTTGTACTGTTATGTCATCAGCATAATGATTTGATTCAATTTTTCTATACTTTATTTTTATTCATTATTAATATAAAAATAAAGCAAAATATGAAAAAATGAATCAAATAATTAGGCGGGCAATATAGTAAAAATTATTTGTTGTACTTGAAATTTGCGACGGTCAACTAAGGGTTAATGTACATATAATATCGTGAGTTTTTCCATTTTGGTTTAAGTATGTAAATAATAACTAATATTTTGTAGATTTGGATTGATGTGATGCATTATCATTTGAAATTTATTCTTCGTCTGATTTTTTCTGAAATAAGTTTGAATTAATTTTTGATTATAGAGAAGTTCATTTGTGTAGGCGGTATAATTGTGCACATCTGTTTGTGGTCTTGTTTTACTGTTACTAGTGGTTTCTGCTATTCAGTATTATCACTGCAAATAACTCATTGTCTTTGATTTTAATTAAATATATTTTTAATTATATATATATATATATATATATACATTGCAAAGTAAAATCTATATAATAGGGATAAAAACAAGACGACGCGTTTCGAGATAATAAAAATCCCATCATCAGGTCACAAAATACACTACG
>MQRK01213729.1:13738-23808 GCA_001938485.1 Girardia tigrina | reverse complement strand
GCGTATTCATCTCGGGCAGAGACTAAACCTAAACCACCTTTTTTCTTGTCAGCATAAATGTAATCATTGGATGAATTTGGGACGGTTCCACAAATCTTCTTCAAGTAACGACGAATTTCCACGCCAAGGCCGCTTTTAAAGATAGACTTCGTGGTTTCGTGGTGGTCATAATCCGTAAGTTCTGTCTTTCGTAAGTGAATTTTGTCTTTCTGGTAAAGTCTACTCCGAGATAACGGTAACCTTCTTCATCCGTTACTATAGGTATTGGTATGTTATTAATATGGATTGATTCATTCATAAGAGGAGTTGATAAATATCCACATTTGGCTGGGTTAAACTTCATAGAAGTCCATTCAACCATGTCACATGCAGATGAAACCATGGCTTGTAAACAAGAGTTGCTGGTTGCAACTAGTGCAATATCATCTGCATATGCCAAACAAGTAACCTTAACAGCCTCGGTGTCGATACCAAAAGCATCATTATCTTGTGCAGCCAAAATTGGATCAATTCCAACGCTGAACAGTACCATTGAAAGAGGACATCCTTGTCTAACCCCCCTCCTGATGGATATGTCTTCAGTCGTACAATCGTTGCAGGTATATGTTGATGAACAATCCGAGTACAGATTTGCAATAGAGTAAAAAGCCTTCGTAAATTACTATCAGAAAATTACTATTACATTTATTAATATTTATTAATTCTTTTTTATCTTTACTTTTTTCTAATATAAGCTACTTATAATTTATAAGTAGATCTTTTTTACTAATATTGTTCTGGAACTCAGAATTTCTCATTTTTTTCACATTTTGGGACCCTAAAAAGTTTTTTTCGATCAAATTTTCACATAATCATTTATTGTCATCGAGAATGAGTGAGTGTGCACAGATTGGAGAAAATCGATTGAGTAAAAAGCCTTCGTAAATAAGTTTCTAAATTCCATGGATGCATATATATATTAGTAAACAATATTAGTAAAAAAGATCTACTTATAAATTATAAGTAGTTTATATTAGAAAAAAGTAAAGATAAAAAAGAATTAATAAATATTAATAAATGTAATAGTAATTTTCCCATCTACAAAAGATAACAAAAGAATTCTCTTGGCTAAGTCAGCATAAAGAATGGATATAAACATTTTTTTGATTTAGTATATTTTACTCGCGTGAGATTAATAATATTAAGAACACCAATGTGACTTTTCATATTTTTATTACAACAAGTTTGATTGTCATCCAGTCAATCTTTGTCAAAGCTTTCGTGAGATTACATCTGTTTAATTAATTAATGACTTCAATCTTATTATCTGAGCGAATGACGATTAATATAAATTGTTAAAATATTTACTCAAAATTTTATTGTTTGAATATTAAAAAAATATTCATTTAAAGTTATTTAACCCTTCGTAACTCAATATCTTAAAAAAACAATAGAGAAAACAAATAGAGAGAACTGTCAAATTCATCATCCCACCACCAACGCCACCTGTAGGTACTAATAAATCACCGATGTTGTATTGATCGGTGTGTAACAGATATCTAACAGTGATTTAAAATGTGATATGTCAATAGTTAGAGATCCTGTAAGAGTTACAACTGTTTGCTACAGAAGTGTCACACCATGTTACGAAGGGTTAAAGTTTTACAATTATTTTTAATTAGAAATAAATTTAAACATTGTATATTTTCAGATAATAAGAATTAAAATATTGATCATCCATCTGATAAGGAGAGACACAATTCCGAATCAACACACAACATTCAAAATATTCCTCACATCGTCAATACATAACCCTTTTTTTACAAAAATTGGTAAAGGAATAAAATAAAAAACTGATGAGTAATTGTAATTGCGACTTCGCTTTCTTTAAAAATGATCGTATTTCTTATTTTTATCACTATTACTTTTTTAAAGTCTTTTTAAAGCATAAAGCTTATGAATGTTTCCAACCCCAGTAACAAATAAAGATCCCGGTCTCCTTATCCAAGTGGTGCACAAATTTCATCATTAGAGCATAGAGAACATAACGATGAAAACCGCGCTCGAATATAAGGTTAAATTGATAAAATCGGTTTGATATTATCAACATTTTCAATTTTAATCGATTAAAATGACCATTGAATTATCAGAGAGAATATTAATTATAACACTTCAAAAATACTTTAAATTGATTTTCCGTTATTAATATAGAAATTATCTTTTCGAAAATATGATAAGTAGCATACTGTAAGGCAAATAAACCAATTCTCGTGTCTCCATTAACGGTCCATTTTTCTGTATACACATTCGGAGAACACGAGTGATTCATAAAACGGCTAAGATTAGCGGCAGGACCAGCGTCAATAACGCGTGAGCCGTCTAATTCCATCATATAAAAATTCGAAATATTCGATTCATGAGCTTTCTTCAGACGTCTTTCTGCTTCCGTCACGTCAATTATCTCACCAACATACTCATTGACAAAGTCTCCCTGAATATTTGTTTCACCAATTAAAAAAAATATTTTTATCAAAAAATATAAAGATAAGACATAAAGATAAAACTTGACTATATTAGATTGGGGAAAAAGTAATCCATTATTTTAATTTATTATTTATCGACCAAACAATTTAAAACTTATGCTCTTTGTCAAAGTAACATTTCACAATAATTTCACAAAAAAAATTTGCTTTTTTTATTCAGTTCTGAGTTACAGGGTGTTAAAAATGGAAGTCAACAAAGGAAAAATTCGGTACATTTTACAGTTTTTATTCGATAAAGGCGAAAATGCAAGCCAGCGGCTGTTATTGTGAATGGTGTTTATGGTGTCAATACTATAACAGCTAATTACACGCAATTTTGGTTTCGTCGATTCCGTGGAGGCACTTTTGATGTTAAAGATCGTTGAACATGTCGATAAAATCTCGGAAATGATCGAAGTTGACCGGCATGTTAGTAGTCGTAGCATCGCATAGGAGCTGAAGATCGACCACAAAACGGTTTTAAACCATTTGGACAAAGCAGGATTCAAAAGGAAACTTTATGTTTGGGTTCCACGCTAATTAACACCAAAAAACATGATGGATCGAATTTCCATCTGCGAAGCCTTGGCCAATCGAAATGAAATCTTAAACGGATGGTTACTGGAGATGAGAAATGGGTCACATACGACAATATTGTACGAAAACAATCGTGGTCAAAGCACAGTGAAGCACCTCAAACGGTCGCCAAACCAGGACTAACGGCCAGGAAGGTTCGACTGTGTATTTGGTGGGACTGGAAAGGAATCATTTATTATGAGTTGCTTCCGTATGGCCAAACACTAAATTCAGATCTGTACTGTCAACAACTGGACCGTTTGAAGATAGCAATTGATGAGAAACGACCAGAATTGGCCAACAGAAGAGATGTTGTGTTCCATCACGACAACGCCAGACCACATACGTCTGTAGTGACTCGCCCGAAGCTGAGGAAGTTTGGTTGGGAAGTTTTAATACATCCACCATATAGTCCGGACCTGGCACCAAGCGATTACCGCCTTTTTCTCGCATTGCAACATTTCATGAGTGATAAGAAAATAGAAGATCAATAGAAGCTTGTGAAAATCGATTACTACAGGTCTTCGCCAATAAGGATCAAGACTTCAAAATTACCTTCAAAATGGCAACTAATTATACAACAAAACGGTGCATATTTGACTCCAAGAGGACAATCCGAAACATGTTAAATAAAGTTTTGAATTTCACGCCAAAATAATGGATTTCTTTTTCCCCAACCTAATATTTATATTTTTCCAATTTCCTCATTACGATTTGTTTGTTTTCTTTCGTGTTTTCCTTTAAACTGAGTTTCTTAAATTATCTTTGTCTTATTCTCTGTTGACAATAGAAATCTCTTTCAATGAAAAGGTGCCATAGAAATTCATTCTTTTATTAAAAAAATCATTATTTTACAATTACAGTCAAATTCGGTTATCTCGAAAGTAATTTTGTCACCAAAAAGTTCGGAAAAGATAAAAAGTATATAGAGTCAAACTCGACTATCTCGAATGTTTTTTTCCGCCCCACATGATTCGAGATAACCGAGTTTGACTGTAAATAACTTAGGAAAACTCACAGAAATTAAAATAAATTCAACGTAATGATTGAAATAATCAAATATCCAATAAAACATTACCTTTTTCAATGGTTCTAATGTTTTCAACGCCCAGCCGCAATTTTCGGTGAGAAAAACTTCTTGTTTCGGATACTCTCTTTTCATGAATCTTTGATTTCGACATTTGTCCCCATTACGACATACTTTTGGATGACATTCGTACATGAGGGATCGGTTGTCACAGTTACTATTTCGACCACATGGATCGCTATCGTTCTTCGGATTATTCGGTCGACATTCACATTGAGGCACTTCAGACAGATCAGCAATCTTATTTATACGAACGTTTCCAACCGGTATGTTCGACTAATTATTCAATCAATACTCGAAAAACATAATTTTTCCTCTCACTTTAATCGATCTGTATCGGCTGGGTTTTTTTCTTATATCAAAAATGGAGTTAAATTTATTTTGTCTCTTAATAACAGCTTTAGCTGCAATTTTCAAGCTCTTTTGGAAATCTAGTTCTAATCTCTTGCCTCCGACCAATTCCTCTACTTGTTCGTCACATGTTTCCTCACTGGAACTGGATTCTCCGATTTTCTTTATTTCCGTCTTGAAATTCGGAACATAATAGTATTAAAAAACAAAATGACATTTCAAACCAATTCATCGCCTTCTTCAAATGGGAAAACATGCGTTTTATTCATCCAATAATAATCATTTGATCCGAAAAATTGCACTATAAATTGACCCTCTTTTTGTGATGCTTTCATAACTTTTTGTGGAGCATTCCTAGGATGAATGATTTGCCCCGGCCACCATCGATAATGGCCAATTTTTAACCAGCATATTTCACCATAACGAGGATATTTTCCTAGTTGGCATTCTTCACAAATAAAAGCATCCGGAATCTTTTAGAGTAGTTTATCAAACCAAATAAACAATGAAAGAAGCCCACTTTATCAAGATTAGCACAATCCTCGTGGAACGATGCCGGACATTTTTCGCAACAAATTAAACTACCGTCTTTTGAGCAAAGGAAACACCACGTTACATTGTGTGGTTTGGACTTTTGGGCTTTGATTGGTTTTTCTAATAACCAAAGATCTTTATTTTTCTTATCATTGAAAGAAGTGATCTTGAAATTAATGGATTTTAAAGTGACAACTCCGTTTTTAATACAATTTATAAACGGAGCAAGAGAAATCTCAGCGCATCCACCCATAGGCAAGTGTTGGGGGCAGATAATATGATTAGAATCGATCTAAATATCAAACAGAAATAAATGACGCTCATCGAAAATTTGTAATTTTTTTGTAAAAAATTTATATCCATTTTTTATGACAAAAACTCGAAAGCTTTCAAACAGAAAAAAATTGGTGGCAAATATATATATATATATATATATATATATATATATAATAAAATCATGATTTATAATCTATTTATAATTTAATTGTAATTTTGTCATATTATAAATTATCTAAAAAAACATGATAATATTTAATTCCGAAAAAAAGATTAAGCTCACAAAATACTTATTTTCGCGACGATCAGCAATATTTGTCCAAGAAAAAAATATTAAGTAAAAGTTTAATATACAGCATAGTAACCACACTACATAAAATAGGTTCGTGGTCCACATAAATTGATCTCTCGAACCGCAATTTGTTAACCCCTGCTGTAAATAATGCTGCATAAAAAGTAATCTATTACACCTTTAACACTTAAGGAAAAAATGTAATTGTGATATTTGTGAGCATTTTAATAGTCATTGGGAGAGAGTGTCATGTGAAGCATTGATAATTGCCCTAAAATCAATGTTCAACCGGCAGTCTCAACCAGCTTATTGAGCACTGTTGATTATTTGGATTTCATGCAAGCTATTGCACAATCATTATTTTTATATTTATATACAGGTGATGTAAATTATTTATCAGTAACCTGAAGATGACGGTTGATCCGTCAAAATATATTTTATCTACAAATATTTTTAAACGATAAATTTTGTTTTTATTACAAAATTTTCATCCGGATTTAAGCCTTTCAACAGGAAAAACAGAAAGTTAATTTTTATTTTAATTGCAGACATAAGAAGTTCCCCCAGAAACTGTTGTGACTATTACAGGTGGAATAGGCACATGAAGAAAATGTCACAGATAAACTTGGTACATAGTAATAAAGAAGACAACTTGGCGCAATTAAACTTGGCACAAGCATTCTCTAGAAAGATCAGTTCGAAAAGAACTTTTATATGGAGAAAATGTAAATTTCAGAACTTAGACTTTCTGAAACGAGTTTCAAGCTTATGAACATGAGTCGATCTCGATCTATGATTCAGGATCTCAAGATCCTAATAGAATGATTTTGTTTAGCAATAGTGAGCTAAGATTCTTTGCTCCGCAATCAACTGAATTTCAAATGGATGGTACATCCAGGCTTGCACCCAAAGTTTATAATAACGACCTCACTACCCATGGTCAATTGTATACTATCCATGCCAAGCTTGGAGATCTATTAATTCCAGTAAGTTACTCATTAATGATCAGGGAAACTTCTTCTGACTATAGCAGGTTATTTAATACTATGGAAAAACTGATACATGACAGTCTGTTATTTAAGCTCTTTTAAACAAATTCCCTAATTGTCTCAATAAAATTAAGTTTCTATTTTTTATTAAAATTAAAAATCTCCAATCTAAATAGAAAATCGCTAATAAAAATAAAAAACTCAAATCATAATGAAAAATTCTCAATTTATAATATAAACCCTCTCAATGTCACAAGCATATCCTTCAGACAAAGTATACACAATATCACATGCCTGTCATTTGTATTAGTTGATGTTCCAGCTTTTAACGAACACCAATCAAACATTGCTGATAAACTCGAATCAGATGGTGACATATAAAGTTTCATTAGATACTTTGAAAGCAGCTTTGTTGGAAGACGGCAGAATGGACAGAAATAAACTCCAAGGCCTCAAATACAACACTGGAATCAATATCAGAATGTCTTGTATGGTTTAAACAGAACTAATAATGATGTGGAAGGTTTTAAATATAGTGATTACAAGCGTGTAATTTTAAATATACATCCAAATCCATTTAATAATATAAAATGTCCATATTAACCCTTAGTAGCCTGATTTACGAAAGTGATTTATTTTTAATATTACTGTGTTTGCAATATGTCATAGATAAAATAATATTAATTTAATATTTTTAATTTCGTTGGAAAGAATATTATACATCAGTAAAATACGTACAGCCAACCTATAAAAAAAACTAATAGTAATGTGAACATTCGGTTTAAAAGATTGGTATCAAAATTGAAACTCTAGGTTATTAAGGGTTAAGTATATCGAACATTTATTTATTTACAAAAAATCAATTTGTTTTTGGTTGCCTAAGCTGACCGATGGAGGTTGTAATAATGCGATATCTGTCCTTATTTTACTATCTAATAAAACAGATTTTTCGCTACCGAAATTATCTTGATCGGCTTTATCGAGTCTATCTAAAGACTTAAAATAACTTTCAGTTAGGGAAGTCAAATCCATCGAAAAAATATGAGGAAATTGATTCACATTTTTCAACAGATATTCGATAGGTTGAACGTAAATCGTTTCGGTTTCTCTCTGTATTATTATACTTTTCCTCACGCGGTTTATGAGAGTACTCACGGGTTTCAAGTGTTGATTAATAAGTTGATTAATAAGTGTGTTGTTGAGTAATAATGTGTTAATTAATGTCGCTTATGAAGAATGGGAAATCACGTATCCATCGGTACTGAACGGTCTAATAAATTGTGTGATGTTCAGAATCATCAACTTTAGAATCAGATCTTTCAAAACTACACAACGAAATTTTTTACGAAAATATTTTGTTAAGATGTTTCGAGAGCAGTTCGAAAGCTTAAATCGAATCGATTTATTCTAAAAACTACGATAATAATTAAATAAACTTATATACTTAAATTGACTTATGTGCTTAAATGATCCAAAAAATAATGTATGTTTATGACATGTGTGTAAATTAGTGTGCATCAGGGTGGAAAATATTTTTCTATAGTATTACATATTCTTAACAGGATTTTTATATAGTTATCTGTAGGGTCCATGATTTGCCGCGGAATTTATGGTTCTGAGAGAAAGAAACGCCACGCCGCGGAATAAGTCTACCAGCGCTACATAAAAAATATTAATGCATTTTTAAAGAAATTTATTAAAGAAATGCATTAATATTTTTGTTCAGCGCTAGTAGGCTAATTCCGCGACAGTAATTAATAATTACTATAAAATTTCCGATATGGAAATTATTAAAATAATAATATTCGGATTAAACCATAGAACGTCAAAAGTAATTGTAAGCAATATTTTTATTTCGTGAAGTAATTCAAGTGTGATACAGGACAAACTGTATTGTTTAGCAGCACTTGCTAAAGTTTACATTGCACTGCTGATCTTTTCTGTTGATGTGGAACGTTCCGTCACGAAATATGGATTGGTGTTGTCACCATTGCGATATTCTCTACCACAAGAAAACCAGCGAGCTTACGGTGCAGTTTTTTTAACAATAAATAAAATATTGTTAAGAATAGAAATAAGAAAAGAAAAAAGAATATAAATTTATTTTACTTGTATTATTATTTGTTTGTATAAGTTTCCAGGGTAACATACAACATGCCGCATAACTTATCATTTCTTGGCGCGGTAAATCGTGGGCCCTAGTTATCTGGTATTTCAGACCAGGCTTTCTCTATTTTAAATTATTTTTGGATGATTTACGCACAGTTATTTTTTATTATTTCTATTGATAATTGGTTCTTGTTAAAAATTTTAAACAAAGAATATTTTATAGGCATTGTCGTAAAAAATGGCATTTTTTAAATACGTGTATTAATATAAACACCATAGATAAACCACTGTTTTAATCCCCTCCTTTCTCCAGAATAGATCGTAGATTCAAACACATATTTTCAACAGCGCCTTTCATCCTCTCTCCATGAAATGTCGGCAAGTGGTGTCAAAGAAATTCCTCTAATTCTACTTTTGTTTCATACTCTTTTATTTATAACCTTAATGTTTGTAGTGCATTGATTGCATATAGTCAATATTAGAAAAAAACAGTCTATACGATGATTCAGAGAAAACGCCGTTTTTTCGACACAGCCTATATTTGTATATACTTATAATAAACATTTTATACTGTCGTTTGCAGTGTTTAAGACCTACTTTACCAATGTTTTAAACCGTCTATATATAATTAAACCTAAAAATATAATTATATCAAAATTTCCTTTATGCAGCTACTTTTTCACCGTTTTAAACCACTTTTCATTGTTTAAGACCTTTAAATATAAGTTTAATACATGTATACATATACACAGAAATGTGCATACATACAACCCATAAAAAAAGCGAATCAGAAATCCATATACACATCTTACACACCAAATTTTTTTTCACTGTTTAAAACCAATTTTAAATTAAAAATTCTGGCATTGTCATTTTATTTTTCAAATATTTCAGAGGATTCAGAGATTTCAGTCCCAGATTTAATAAAAAGTAAAAGATTTTAAATTAAAATAATGCAAAATGAATTTTATTTTCACTTAAAAACATGATCTGTTGCTGGAAAGTAATGGGGGTTTAAACAGCGAAAAAGTAGCTGCATTAAGGTAATTCTGATTGGATAATGCCCGTATAATTCTATTATTAGGTACTATTATGTATAACAGATTTTAAAATTGGTAAAATAGGTTTTAAACAGTGACATCAATGTTTAAAACACTGCAAAGGACATAAAACATTAAATGGATTTGATTGTAGTGTGCCAAGTTACATTGTGCCAATTTCAGTAGTTTTTCAGTTAGATCATGTCAATTTTTGTGTGTCAAATTTCGCTGTTCTAAAATAACATGTTGCGGTTTGTGACACCCTAATTAAAATATACATAATTCTAATATTACTCATGAATCATAAAAAGCACA
>MQRK01213712.1:23012-44925 GCA_001938485.1 Girardia tigrina | reverse complement strand
TATAATTGAAATTTAAAATATTTTTTATTTATTTTAAGAAATTATTATTAAAATATTATTTATGAAATATTAGTTTAATTTTAAAGTGATTATTTAACTTTTAATAATTGATTAAACAAAGCGACATTTTAAAGTATTTAAGATATCAATTTTCCACCTGGGTGGGAGAAACACAATCATAAAACAACATACCAAACAACACAAAATTAACACCATTCAAAAATATTCGTCACAGGTGTAATAGATTTATTACTGAACATATTTTGAATTTTATGAGATCGTGATATAATTTTTAAATTTAATTCATTGTTAGTTGCTTTTAACAATTCATTTTTAAAGTTTTTAAATCCTTCAGAATAAGTTACAATAAAACAATATTTAGGCATATAATTAATATCTAATGATCCTTCTATTTCTTTCTTAGATCCATCAGGAGAAGCCAAACTCTGATTTTTCGAAAAATCTTTCAAAATTATTTTATCTACTGTTTCCTTTATTAATTTTTCTAGAAAAGATTTAGAATACCCATTCTGATTTAACAAAGAACTTAGTTTATTAACACTTTCTACAGATTTAACAAAAGTGGAAGACAACGACCAGAAGCGATAAATTAAACCTTTAATCAAGTTTCTTGCATACTTAAGTTCACAAAAACTGACTGGTGAAGTATATAAACCTGTATCAGTTTGCTTCCTGTAAATTCCAGTCTCGTAACTAAGAGATTTTATTTCATCCAACAGATCCAGAAAAGGTAAGACTCCATTCCTTTCATTTTCAACAGTAAAAGTAACATTTGAATGTAATGAATTCATAAAATTTAAAAATGGAAGTACATCAGCCTGATTTTTAAAAACTAGAAATATATCATCAACGTATCGTTTATATACTAAAGGTTGATTTCCATCAAAAAATTTAATTTTATTTTCAATCTTTTTCAAACTTTTCTCTATTCATTTATTTATTGAATTTATTGATTTTATTTAATCAAATTAATTTATTTAATCATTTTAATTTATTAATTCAATTTTATATTTAATTTACATTTTCCTGAAACTGGCAACAATATTCGGTCAAATCGGCTAATTTCAACTACAGTTGATTTCCATCAAACAGTTTAATTTTATTTTCAATCTTTGAAAGAAAAACAGAAGCTAACGGTAAACCCATAGCAACCCCATCAGTTTGTTTATACCACTCATTATTAAAAAGAAAATGAACATTTGATATTGCAAAACTTAATAACTCACGAAACCCAACCTCGTCGACAATATGATGTTCTGAATGATTATTTTTCCATAGATCACAACAAAAATTCCAGGTTTCAACTAAAGGAACATTTGTAAATAAACTAGATATGTCAAAAGAAACCATAAATTCACCTTCATTCTGTACTTTATGAGTAGAAATTAAATTAAATTAATTTTCTAAAATCCATGCACACTCGTATTTCTTGTTTCTCTTTCTTCCAGACGCATAACAATGGAAAGTTCCATGGTGAACTACATTTTTCGATTATATCATTTTCTTCAAAATTTTTAATAACTTCGTCTAATTTTTCATCAAAAAATGCCTTGGCTGTCTATACGGCTTTACTAACACCGGTTCACCATTAGTTTCTATTTTGTGTTTCGTCAATGATGTTTTCCCAATATCCCATTTATCTGCCATGAATATCGACTTTAACTCTTTTATCATGTTCATCAACTGATCATCGATCTTACCTCCGTATAAGTCCGTTATCCTTTTCAATCTGTCTTCATCTGATGGACTATCTCTTATCATAAATACATCACTATTTTGTATTGATTTCTTAATCAGTTTTATCCCAAAATTATCCAAAAAGTCCACTCATGCTATCATTTCTGGGTTCATTCCTTTGACAACATAGAATTTTATATTCTTTTGGTTCCCTTCAATTTTAATCTTCAAGAGTACTGTTCCATAATTTATTAATTCCGAAGCATTTGCGCATGCTAAACGTCTTCGCGATTCTCTAATCCTAATATTTGGTATGTTTTTAATTAAACTTAATTCAATCACATTTACTCTAGCTCCGGTGTCTAAAAGTACTTCTCTATTTTTAATGTAAAAATCTATAGTCTACCATCCAGTTTGTCATATTTAATTTTAAGCTTTGTTATTTTTAGAATTTCTTCATTCTTTGTTTTGTTGCTTTTTTCTTCCATTTTACTACTAAAACAGTTTCTTTCACATTCTTCTTTCCAACAATCTAATTTACAAACTTCCAGATGGTTATTTCCAGTCATAGAATTACATATACAATCACACACACATTCACATACACAATCACACACACCATCATACTTATTTTTATCACTTAATGAAGCACATTGCTCACCTCTCCTTGCGATCGTGCCTCCTCGTTTCCCTGATCATTTTCATACCTTTGTCTCTTATCTGGGAAGACCCTTTTAGTTAACTTTCCTTGTTTTGATCTAGTCTCTTCGTATTCGCTGTCGTCATTGCATTCATCAATTTCCGCAACTGGGTATTGACGATTTTGAGGTCTATTATGGTATCCTGCATTATTTTTTTTCTTCCAATCACTGTTTCTACTGTACTGTTCTCTTNCCTTAAATCTATTCTTGTTGAGATAACATTGAGTTCTATAATGGCCATTTCTGTTGCAATGAGTACACTTCACATTTGGAAAATCTCTTCTTATGTGATCTTCTTGACATGCATAACATTTTTCAGTTCTGTAATAATTGTTTTTCGGTTTGAATCCATTATTTCCTTGGTTCCTATTGTTGTGTTCGTAATGTCTATGTGGGGTTCTTTCGTTGTGTACAGCTTTGCGTCTAGTTACGGTTTTCCAATTATCTTGTTTATTTACCGTTGTATATGCTGCCACTGTTTCCTCACTTTCCATTTTACGTAGTTCGTACATATTGGTAACTACACTTTTTATATCTTTGGTTTCAGTTGTTCTTCTCAGTTTTAATTCTTCTTTGATTTCATAAGTGTCAACCATATTTAAACAGGCAAGGTTGCGTAGTTCTTTTTTAGCCAATTTTTCTTTTGTCAGTATATTCAAAAGTTCTTCTGCTTTTTGTATGTTTCTTCTGGGTTGGAGGATCCTCACTGCAAGTTTATCAACTCCTTCATTGTATCCAGAATGGATTTTTCTTTACTAAATGCAGCCTTTAATTTTTCTTTGTAATTTTTACAGTCCATCTCTGAATATTTTTTTATTGCCGATGGTGTCATAAACACAGTCACCGTCACTATTTTCCTCTCTTCTGCTATACCCATAATGTCGGAAGAACGTTCGAAATTATCAATGAAATCTTCCAAATCCGATTCTGATCCATTGAATTTATCACATCCCATGATGTTCATTGTCACATGAGCCGTGGTCGCCATATTAACAACATCCCAATTTGAATGCAAACATTTATTTACAACACAAACAGATTCTTTACAACAATTTTCAGTGGTCATCCTTCTTTGATTAATATAGTTTTTGATTATATATTCAAATATGAAAAAATTAATGAATGGGGAAATTTTAATATTTATTGGATAATTAATTTTTATTGGATAAAAATACATTATGTAATTTTTTAAATAAACATTAATTTTTAAATTATATTAAATTTAATAAGTTAAAATCGTTTACTGAAAATATTATTAAAATTCATAATTATCAAACTGTAATTAATTAGTACTTTAATTTAATATCATTAAATTAATTTCATTAGATTAAAATAATTAATCAAATAACATATCAATCCCATCTGAGAAGGAGAGTCACAAATCTAAACAGCATACAAACAACAAACTTACAACATTCAAAATTATCCCTCACAGTGATAAAAAAATGATTTCTGAACGAACTCAACACAAAATGGGCCGAGTACAATGAGTATTTTGTACATTTTTTAAAAAAATTAACTTGAAAAAAGATTGCAATTTTTTTATTATAAACAAATAAACGTCATTTAAAAATATATTTTATGATAATATATTTCGACGGTTTAACCGTCATCATCAGATCACTGATTATGTTCTTTTTTATTGCTTTTATATAAGAAATGAATGATTATACAATCACTTACGTAAGTCTAATCGAAAACTCTTAACAAATTAGTTGAGAGTGCTGTTTGAAAATTGATTTTTGGATCATATGATCTTATCAACAATGCTTCACATGACACTCTCTCCCAATAATTTTTAAAATGCTTGCACAATATCTTAAAATCATTTATGCTCATATTACATTTACACGTTTTTTTATGCTCAGCAATATTACTCTTTCCCCCTTTTTGACTGTGTTCTTGGACTCGTTTGTAGAGATAACGTGCAGTTTCTCGGATGTATGTGGCATGTCACCCATTGCATGTGTATTGATAAAAAAATATCCGAACACAATCCTAAAGGAGTATGTGATTTATTACAAAACATAGTCTCAACTTTAAATGATTTAGAAATAATTTTATATTTAAAATGTTATTTGTTGATTTCAAGATCGAATTCTTGAGTTGTTTAAAACCCTCGGAGTAAGGCAAGCTTAGAGTATACCCAGGTGAAAAGCAGTTTTCAATATTTAAACTATTAATTTGTTCAATATTGATATTTGCTTTTTCGATTATTTTATCTACAGTCTCACGAGTGAGTCTGTCTATGATGAACTTAAAGTAACCGTTATTATTCAATAACTTGCTCAATGTATCAATACTTTTAATAGATTTTGAAAACGTGGAAGAAAGAGACCAAGAGAGATATAACAAACCTTTGATCATATTCCTTTTATATTTAAACTCACAAAAACTGTTATCATGATGATGAGATAACGGTTACCATAAGATGATGCGTCACTCTATGTATTAGCCAGCCGAACATATTAATTCAAACGCTAACAAGACTGAATCGAACAAATGAATTATATTACACACTGCCTTAACGGTGATTAAAAGTAGAATAAACAAGCCTGATAATACGACAATTAACAACCAGTTAGATGACAATCGCGCTGCAACAGAATATAAACATTTGCTGTCTCGACATCTGCAATAACAGTCATGCTAATCCACAAAATAACATGCCGAGAGTCTTGCATAAATCTAAAAGTCGTGTAGTCAGATAAAAATAACCGCGAGCTAGTCGTTTCACTAATCAAGATGTAATAATCACGGATGTCGCGACGACTAACTGGATAAACTACCCCCCCTTCTCCTTCCTGCCATATAAACAACGAGATCAAATTATTATTAAACATTCAGTGAATATACACACGGGGGAAACACGTAGAGAGGATGCCCAATTATGCCGAATAATGCAGCACAATTAGAGGGTATAAATACCCGAAACAGTTTGCTAGCGAAGTTACACCCACAAAAACCAGTTTCATAAAGTTTGATACGACGCAATTTGCACAACTACAATTTAAGTTGCACAATTACTCTATTCTCACTTATATTATTTTCACGTTTATTTTATTTAAACGCTCGGACCGAAGTATAATTTTAGTTTTGGTTTTTAAACGTCGTTATTATCAATTGGGAAAACGATGTATCTATCTGGAGGTACGGATTGGATATGATTTATGATTTATAACAATTATTAGTTATTTCATTTATATAATATTGTTTTCTCTTTTGGCTGATTAAACATTTTATTTTGTTTGGTTATTAATATTGTTGACCATTGGTGCCTTTTATATATTGCGATTAATTAAATGTCTCATAACTTGTCTTTAAAATATTTTATCTTATCATCGATATATAATCTAGTATCTGAGCTCGAATTATTTTAGCGAGTCGAAAGTAATTATAGCGTGCAATGATGGCCCTATAGGGATTGAGGTTCTACCTAGTCAAGGATATGACTGCGGTTCGTCTACGCGTCCAAGGAATCGAGAGTGGCAGTCCTTGGACTCTGATGCATAACCGGGTTGTGTTCGTGTAGATAGAACATGTAGACATATGCATGTGTTTATAACTGATTAAGGAATAACAAATCGACATTTAATTTTATTTTATTTAATTTTGCTGTTCACTTAATTTAATAATCATTGATTGAAAAGTTTTAAGTAATAATTCGATATTTAACTTAATTTAATTGTTTATTGACTTAAAGATTTCATTTAATTCGTAATAATTCTATGTTTAAGTAATTGGTTGATTATTTATTAGGTTTTGAGTAATAGTTTCTGATTAGCTTTAGTTTAAATCATTTGCGTCTATTAAAGAAGATTTTATAATAAAGATTTAGTAACTTAATCGTACTTGTTTCATTTAATGACTTAACTACTTATGCTTTATTCAATGGATTTGCAATTTAAAGAAATAAATTAAGTTTGTGTGACACTGAGTTTGAGTTTGGGCGCTTCAACATATTGGAATTATTATAAAATGTGATTGATTTCCCTAGAGTGAGGATGATAATATACCAAAGTTATGAGAGAACGAGTAACGGTCCTCCTTAGGACTACAATTGTGATTACAAAAGCGAGTTGGAAACAATTTATTTTTGTCAAGAATGAGGGAGTGTGAACTCGCGGAAATTAATGAGAGGGTTACGATTGGAAACCTTGATTTTGTTGCATAATGAATCGAATATTATCGAGATATCTCAGATACGTATTATTGATCTTAAATTTTATTTAATAATAAAAGTGGTGCTAAGTAAAGTCTGTGTTGAGAGATGTTAAAGAGAGGTTAATTTTGATAATAAAATATCATCGACGTTAAATTTAATCAATAATGATTCTGACAGTTTAAATAATTAAGAAATAATAATGTAAAGAGAGGTTAGGGCATTAATATAAAACAATCAAGTACCAATATGAAATATCATCGAATCGAGTAAATACAACTAAGTATAATGAAATGTTATCGAGTATGAAATATGTTGTGGTATACAAGTATAATATGATTGTAATGTATAATGAGTATGAATACGTAATAAATACATGACATGAATAGTACAAAGAACCTTATGGAGACGGCGTAGATAGGCCACAGCATACATAGGGGCACGTGGTCTGATCAACGCTTGTTTCCTTAAGACACTCTTTGTTCAGCACAAATAAATAAAAGTGAATTTTTGAGTAATCCTAGAAAATAAAATTATCATCCCTGTCGGATACTGAGACCACTGTTCGGGCCATACCCGTTACTATTTCGAACCCGAAGGTGCTCCGATGTACACACAACTTGTTGATGTGAGCGGAGGAGACGCGTTTGTTCCCAGAATCAATGAGGTAGCAATGAATAATAATCGAGGGGCGTACAAAATATGTATAAGTTGCCGTTGAACTCAAAAAACGGATGGGTGCTCTGAGCTCATAAAAATGTTGTTAAGGGAGGGGAACACGACAATAGCAAGGGTTCTGGTTACCATAACAATGATGGCGATCGCCCTAGCAACGGTCACTTTTACGATAGCAAAGGTTCTCATTTCCTTGACTACGCTTCTGATTGGTTATCGTCTCAATGGCAACAGTTATGATTGGTCCCCGGTACCTTGGAAAAGTTTCTGATTGGTTCCCGGTTCCTTAGCAATGGTTTCGCTTCCCTTAACATTAATAACCAAGGGACCATTTATTAGGTTGTTGTATAAGTTCCCGCCGTTACATGAAACTATTTGTTCTACAAAGACTTTTTGATGTTTGGCAAAGTGTTACATACCATTAGAAAGCGGTTATCCACTGCTGCTCAAAATCTCGCAAGACACCAAGGAACCCATGGCCACAGGCAATGTTTCTTGTACAAAATCGTCACTGGAGACGAGAAATGGTGTCTCTATGTGAATATGAAGCTATGGAAAGAGTGGGTGAGTCCTGGAGAGAAGCCTAAGCCCATGATCATGAAAGATTTGCACCGGCTGAAGACAATGATTTGCGTATGGTGGGATTTGGAAGGTCTAATCCACTGGAAAATGCTTGGAAAGAACATAACAGTAGAAAAGAATCTCCATAAAGCCCAATTGCATCGAGTCAATATGGCAATTCAACAAAAAAAGACCGGATCGACAAGGCCAGGCGATACTCCTCCATGACAATACTTGATCACACAACGCAAAAATAATCAAGATGGCACTCCAAGAGCTCGGTTGGGATGTCCTTCAACATCCTCACTATTCCGCAGACCTCGCCCCAACGGATTACCATCTCTTCCGCTGCCTTTCAAATGAAATGAGGGGTCTTAGCTTCGAAAATCTGGATCATTTTGAGAATTGGCTCAACAACTTCTTCGAGACTCGACCTAAGGATTTCTGGCGAAATGGAATCAACAAACTGGTGGAAAGATGGGAAGAAGTAGTGAACAATGAAGGATAGTACATAATTTATTGAAGTGTTATTATTTTTGCTGTTAAAATTTTATGATTTCATTAAATATATAAATGACTGATTCATTATTTTGGTTGTTAAAATTCTTTGATTTCTTTGAAATTAAGTGTTTAAAAAATGGCTGGAACTTATGCAACAACCCAAAACATTAGCAATGGATACAGTAAATCAAGGCGGTTATAACCATGGTAACGGTAACTGTATCCATAGCAACCGTGAACCTTTTCTTAGCAACCATAGAAAAATATGCTAATCGATATTGCACATTGTGCCGAACATTTATTATTTGTTAGCACAGTGCTTTTCAAGCTGCACATGTGAAAAAGTACAAAAATCAATACATTAAAATTTTTAAAAGTGCTAGTGTCAAAAATCGATATCATATGTTTGATGCACATTTGGATTCTCTATCTGAATGTTCAATTAGAAATTTAATTAATTGATTACTTTTTCCTATAATTATTATAATGTGTAAATTTATACAAAATGCACATCGATTTTAAAAGGCACAATGAAGTAGAATATCAAAAATATGCTGATATACTTGAATCCCATATACGTATTCAGATTCTATATCAAAATTTTTGAAAGTGCTGAAATATCGATTTTTTTGAATATTTCTGAAATTCTCAAAAAAGTACTCAAAAACCAATTTTTTCGTATATATATAACCCATATGAATATATATGAGTATATATGAAATTCCTATGATTTATATGTGTTATTTACCATCAAACTAATAAATCATCCAATGTACCCAATCAACAATCACAAGTATCTTGATTACCGTAACCAAGATGAATAACCTTTTATATTATATGTAAAATCTACATGTATAAAACTCATATTTTACTTAAAATGTGCAGACATTATACATAACATGTACATAATCAGTTAACCATGATATATAACCTTTTAATATTACAGTTCGGCTTATAAATCTTTGATATTTTTTTTATTTTTTTACTATTTTATCCATAACTTACTCAAAATCTTATCGAATGTAATTAAACTGGTAGAAATGTTAAAAATAATAGTATCTTTCTTCTAAAACATTAGGCTTTGCATTTCATCATTTTGTTTTAATTATGCAACAATAAACACTGAGAATTACATAAAGTTAAAATTTTCAATGTTTATAAAATTACAGATTATCTGCTTTTCTTAAAGAAATAAGAGCACAATACTAAAAATAACTATAGATATTTTTTACTATGTCATAAATGTATACACTAGTATTTAGTTTGCGAACCTTTGGCGAGAAGAACGGTTTTCAATCGTCTTGGAATGGAATCATACAAATGTCCTATATCTGAGCTTGAAATATTCTCCAATTCTTCCTGTATATAAGTCCATAAATTATTAGCTGATTGAGGATTACGTCTGCCAACATTTATTTTAATGGTAGACCAGATAATCTCTATAATATTCAAATCCGGCGACTCTGGTGCCCAATCTGACAGAACACATACTTTTTCTTTTTCAAGGTATTTTGATGTAGACTTCGACGTATGACATGTCGCACCATCTTGAATGAATGCAGATGTAGTATCGTATATCTTTAACAAGTCTTCTTTTAAAACAGCTTTATATCCAAAAGATTCCATTCTTTTAGGTTACTTTACAAGGACTTTAGCACCATCACCTTTAATGGCATCCCATACCATTATAGATAATGGATGTTTAACCGTCTTGCAAACGTAGCGGTTACACGTCAGAAACATGTCCGAAGACCCAAAGAATCAAGATTCTTTGGGTCTTCGGACATGTTTCTGACGTGAACTGAACATTTCAATAATTGTCTCATCTGAATAAATCATCTTCTTCCATGTACTAATGTCTAACGCTGAATATGCCTTGGTCCAAGTCACTCTCTTTTTCAGATTAATTTTGTTAATAAATGGGTTTTTTGCCGCAAAGACCTCCTCTACTTAAATATCTTTTAACTGTAGCCTTGGATAACTCTGTTGGGCCATTTGTGAGTCTATACACCTCGCAGGCTGAAAGAAACAGGCTTCTTTTGGAGGTACGACAAAGATTTCTTCTTTCTCGCAAGGTTGCTTTTATAGGTCTACCAGTCATTTTACCATCAGAAGTACTTCCATATTTTAGGTACTTTTTCCAGATATAATGGACTGTTCATTGTCCTAGCATCAGATCTTCAGCAACCTCAATCTGCTTGTAACCGGCTTTCATTTTTTTCACAATCAAATCTTTTATTTGGTCACTGATCCTAGGCATTTCTAAAATCNATATCTAAGATTAAACATTTAAAAACTATACAAAACATTAATTATAAGTTTAAAATAAAATAATAATACAAATAAAATAATTCCTTTGTCTTAAACATCATTGTTAACAAAAATATAAAAACTAGTAAAATTATGAATATGGCGTACTTTTATGATAAATCGTTAGATTATTAATACAAAATGATGAAATGCAAGGCCTAATGTTTTAAAAGAAAGATACCATTATTTTGAACATTTCTACCAAGTTTAATGACATTCGATAAGATTTTGAGTAAGTTATGGATAAAATAGTAAAAAGTAAAAAATATCAAAGACTTATGAGCCGAACTGTATATATAAAAACAATCGAAAACACCTTAGAAACCATAATCGTTACCTTAAAAACCATGAAAATCACCTTTACAATGATCGAAAACATGTAAAAACCACGAAATTACACAAAAATTGCAAAAATCAATACTGTACTCATCTGCACAGTGCTTCTACAAAGTGTAATGTATTCATGTTTTTTTTATAAAAACTAATAAAACAATTGTTAATTTATTCGATTTGATTTAAAGCGATTGTAATTTAATCAATTCCGATTAGAACGATTTTTGTGATGAATAAAAGTTATTATCTCGAAAACGAGTTTTGTATATAATTTTGCTTTGTTATAAAAAAATGATGTCTGAAGGAACTCAACACAAAATGGGCCGAGCACGATGAGTATTTTGTACATTTTTTAAAAAAAATATTTAATTTTTTAAATTAGATTAAAGTTTAATTGAAAAATATTTTTTTGTTTAAATTTGAATTTAATTTAGTAAATGCAACATAAAAAAATCTAAAAAAACTTTTGTATTTTCTTTCACTTTTTTCAATAATTGTGGCTATTTTTCCATTATTTTATTAGCTTGCTAATCAGCCTGTCAGTAGGCTTTTGTTGGTCTCCAACGTCTATTGTTGCTCCCAATTTCACGCTTTTAGCTTTTTTAAAAATCAAGTTCTCCTGAAAAGATATTGTCCAAGACGAGTTGATTCTTAACAAAAAAATTAGTTGTAAATATGTAAATGACTTTAGAATTCTACAGTAAATATATTATCAAAACAATTTAAACAACGAAAGATCAACTCAATATAAAAATAACCGCAAACTTTTCAGTTCCATTTGATACAAGTATGGATATGGTTATGGTAAATAAATTAGAGAATAAAATCAGATTTGTGAAATACTTCAGTAATAATGTTTGGAGCGGAAATTTTGGTTTGACCGAACATTTACTAGTTTTAAGGAAAATAAATTAATTAAATAATTAAGTAAAAGTAGATTAAATAAATAAATAAAATTCAAGTAGTTAAATAAATTAAAGTAAAAATTATTAACTTAAATTAAAATAAATTAAATATGTAAACAAAGAAATTCAATTCAATAATTTTTTTAAATTAAAAAATTAAATTAAGAAAATTATCAAAAAATTTAAAAGATATGCGTGAATATGTGTGAAAGTTTTTGAAGATATTGAATTATTATCAATCGAAAATTAAAATATTGTGCAGTTTGTTTAAATAAAGTAATGTAATCAATTTGGTTTGCGTGATTATTTTACAGTTTCAAAAATTAATGTAAATATCAATGAAAAATAAAGTTTACGGACTACTCGTTGTTCAATTTATGTGTTTACCGTAAAAAAAGTTCGAGCGCTATTTTGTTATAAAGAAAATAAATTCTTTTACTGCGTGACCTTGAATCAAACAAATATTGGTTTTAATTTGATAATATTTTGATTCATATTGTTGAATTATATTTGTCAACTCTGATTTGACTTTTGGACGATTTAAAAAAACGAATTTAATTTTCGATAAAAATTTCCCGTATTTACTGCCACCACTGACTTCACTTGAAGCTGAAATTGAAGCGTTCAATAAAAAACGAGAATTTGAAAAGTCAGTGATGTCTGATTTTGAATTAAAAAAAAGTAAATTTAAACTCAAAAAGAATTATTGGAATCGGCCGAAAAAGGCAAAGACCCATTAGTATTATATTTAATCATGTATTAAATAAATAATAAATCATGTATTATATTTATTTTTTTAATTTTAATTATAATTCAAAATTTAAAAAAACCAAATTTCCTATTTTTGAAAATTAAAAAATGAACAACAACACTCTTACAAAAAGCAAATATAATTTTTTTCGTATAAACGTTAATAAATGGGGGATATCGTCACAATAACAACAAATTTCAAATACATTATTACATATATGCTTTCATTTTGTTATTATTTAGCCTTTAGGGATGGCGTAATATTTAAACACGCAGGCGGCCAGGAAGTTAGGAACGACACTAACACCAATGATCTGTGCAACTGGTCCAGGGTGCGATCTCTATTCGCTTCTATACACGAAAGTGGGTAGAATACTATAGAAACGGGAGTGCAGTGAGATGGGTTTAATAAAAATGGATAACGGATCAATGAAGTAGTTGAGTCCCCAGGAATCGGATTGAAGGCGTTGTTTTGGGACGTTGTAATAGTGTCTGTGTTGCGTGTGGCGTGCGGAGATAGTCACTCAATTGAAGAGAGCGAAGGGAGGCCGCTAGTGAAATAACCCCTGTGTTAAGCAGGGTACGTGTAAATGACATCTTAGGATCGATACATGCTGCGGATTAATACATGCGTAAGACCGGGGACTTTTCCTCACAGAAAAAAAATATTTAAATTAAATGTCGAAGAAATAAAGAAAAGATATTAAGGAGAAGATATTTGTTTAAATTTGTATACAAAAATTTATTAATAAATTTTTGTGTGCAATTCTGATTTCTTATCCACATTGATTTCTGAATAATATTTGACATATATAAAAAAATCGATATATGACACTATCAAACTATTCGAACACTATTTCTGCTTTGCTTAGTGGATCTTCACTGATGAAGCACGAATTAAAAATTTTACTCAACATGGTTTATCTTTAATACTAATTATTTAAATAAACATTATTATCATTAGGTAAGCTTGGTTAGAATACTGGAGTAAAGTGGGACCAAAACAGTGATTTATACTACTGTGGTTTTAACCATTAATTTTGATATAATAAGACTTCATTTAAGAGTATAACTTTCTTCTACTTTTTTCTAATGTTTTCTTAATCATTAATCTTTCTGTTGTGTTCAATATATTTGCGAGGACAAATTTGTGTAATTGCAGAATACGTGTATGCGGCAACTCATTTGCCGAATTTACGAGAGGATATTTTTAAAACAAATTTGTACTTCAATTATGAAAAATATCTTTCTAAAAATTCAAAAATGGAAAAATATGTATTTAACATTGTGAAGAATATTTTAAATTTAGTATGTTGAAATTGGTATGTTGAATTTTATATTTAGAGTTTATTATTTGGAAATGTGCTTCTCCCACAGATGGAAAATTGATATTTTAGATGTTCACGATAAATAATTATTCGAGTATAATTTACATTTTAAAGTACAGCATAAGATATTTAAAAACATTAAAAATATTAAATCGTTTCAAATTTTAATATTAAATTATTTTATTAAAGTAAATAATTTTTACCATAAGTTGCGATGTAAATATTACAAATGTGAAGATGGCGGAGATGTTGTGGTAGAAAATTTACACTCTCGTGCCAGTCAGATTATAAAATCCCATCACGTATATTTAATGCGCAAAAGAAAAGCTAAACCAAAACAACAAGGTGTGGGATAGCATGATATATTGATATTTTGTGTAATAAATTGCTATTTTTTATATTAAATGCAAAATCTTTCACTTTTAATTGAGAAATTTTAATATTTAAATGAAATTTTTCATATAGTTAATGAATTCGGCAAACTTACACGAATTCGGCATAACATATACATCAAATTAACCAGTTACTTATAATAAGTTTTTAAAAAATTGTTTTTTTATTATGTATTAAATAGAATATGCCGCTTTAAAGAGAATGTTTAATATTTAAAAAAATATAAAGTATTATTAAAATGATCATATCATTCCAAATTAGAAATTATAAGTTCTTCATTAACAAATGAAAAATTCAAAAACCAAAGTTTATTAAAGTACCAAACGCTCAAAGTGTTTAACATTGATAAATTGTTTGATAAATTATTGGTTTCCGGCAAGTGGAACATTCTTTGATTTCTTCCAGACACTGGCCACAGAAGGTATGATCACAAATATTAACTGTGTCTACTGGATTGCTGCAACACAGAGAACAGATCTACAATCAAATATGATTTAAATATAAAGCTGCATTAATTATCAAACTGTGACGCGTTTCTCGATTTTATTTGTTTTATATATATCATAAATTTCTTTACTCAGTAAATCAATTTCCAGTTTATTTATTCCGGAAGATTCAATTAAAGATTCATTTCTTCTTGAATGTATTTTCCACAACACTTTAAACATTTTCTTCGTCGATTTCATTGCGGACTTTTAATAAAAAATAATAATAATTAAAAATATAAATTTACAAACGTTATCTAAAATTGGTATTACATCAGATAAAAATTTTTCAAACAAATTTTCATCATTAAAATAATATTCCAAAATAAAATTCCGTATTCTGCTCACAGAAATCGAAGAATTCGAACAAATATACTGAAAAAAATAAATTTTATGAAATAAAATATCAATTAACAATTTACTTTTCCCAAATTATTCGATAATATCACAAAGAATATTTCGTTTTGATCTCTCTAAAATAAAAATACGAATATTAAATAAACAAAACAAAAATTATTATTATACATTATTGTGAATAGATAAATTGCACTTATTTTGTAAGAGTAACTCAATGATGTCTGAATTGTTATATCTGCAAGCTGAATATATTGGACTCTTTCCATTCTAGAAATGATGAATATTTATTTTATAATAAATAATAAGAGGAATAATACCGAATCTTTTGAGTTAATATCACATTTGTTTGAGATCAGTAAATCGATAATGTCTTTGTTATTTTTGCTGATAGCATAATGCAATGGTGTTTTTCCATACTTAATGTGTTTTTTAATTTAAATCAAAGTATTTACCATTTATGTTACCGACTCTCTTGTTTCCAAATCGAACTTATTTAATGCGAGTGTATTTACGGTGTCGATGCTATCATGGCGACATGCAATATGCATAGCAGTTTGACTTTCCTATAAATGTGATAATATATTTATTATTCATTGAGATATTTGATAGAATAAATAATAAACCGAATCTTTGGAATAAATATCACAATTGTTTGAGATCAGCAAATCAACGATTTCATTATTATCGTGTTCAGCCGCATAATGTATTGGTGATTTACCATTCTAAAATTTTTCATTTGTAAATAAAGGATTTATTGTTAAAGAAAAATAATACTGAATCTCGAGCTTCCATATTGCATTTGTTGTTTAGAAGTAATTTTACAGCATCTGTGTTATTCCAATGACATGCAGTGAGCAGAGGCGTTCTTCCGTCCTATTCATATAATAAAAAGTCTGTTATTAGACTGTACATATAATACCGAATCCGGAATTTCAAAATTATAATCTTTAGATAGAAATAATTTTAAAACATCTACACTACCGTTACTACAAGCAAGATGAATTAGACTTTCAGATTCCTGTCACAAGAAAAAAGTTTTATTCAATTGCGTCAATAAATAAAATACTGAAAATTCGATATCTGATTTATTCAGTTTTGGAAGTAATAATTCAGCAATTTTTTCATCATTCCACAGAATAGCTAATTTAATTGGGGTATCTCCGTTCTTTAGAAATATATTACATTTATATATAAAAATATTTTTTGAAAATGTGTACCGAATTCTTAACATTTATTTCACAATTTCGACTTAGAAGTAATTTCACAATTTCTGTGCTCTCAAATCCGTAATCGCATGCATCATGTATTGGTCTTCTTTGTTCCTTTAATATAATCAATGAATTGTAAATTATTTAACCAATATCGAACATTGTCTTCGACATCGACTTCGCAATTGTGAGATATTAATAATTCTACAATCTCTTTACACTTTCTTTTACATGCATAATGAATCGGTCTTATATTTTCCTAGAGAAATGCTTTGTTTCATTTAATTACTTTTTAAAAAATACAAACGTCATTCGTCGCTTCTAAATCACAGTTTTTTGTTATCAAATATTCAACAACATTTTTTGAATAAGAAGAACATGCAATATGTAGAGGTGTTTCTTTCGACTAGAAAATAATTAATTAAACAACTAATTGTAATAATAATTTACTGAATTTTTCGCTTCTAAATCAAAACCATTTGAACACAAAAATTCAATAAGTTCGACATTATCTGACTCACATGCATAATGTATCAGTTGTTGATCATACTTAAATGGAATTAATTTGAACAAAGAATTAATCAATATTTTACATTATCTTTAACGCGAATATCACAATCGTTTGATATTAGTAATTTTACAATATCTAGATTACCACCTTTACAAGCCATGTGTATTGGAAATCGTCCATACTGTTAATTAAATTTGCCATAATATATTAGTAAGTCTCACAAATGTATAATAAAAAAGAATTTATAATAATTTACTTTATCTCTAGAAGAAATGTCGACTTGTTTGGAAATTAAAAAGTTGACAATTTCCAAGCTCCCCTTTTGACATGCGAAATGTATTGGCAATCGATCATTCTTGGAAAGAGATTCATTTAAAATATAAAAATATCAATTATTTACATTATCTTTGACATGAATGTCACTATGTTTTGAAATTAGTAATTGTACAATTCCAAGATTACCACTTTCACAAGCGTAATGAATTGGCCATCGATCATACTGTTTATTAAGTTTTATTAAATTAAATATAAATATATATTCCTCATTTACTTTATCTTTAACATGAATATCACAATTTTTCGACATCAATAATTCAACAATAGCTAAATCACCACTTCGACAAGCCATGTGTATGGGTCGTTGTTTTGTCTGTAAATAAGAATAATTGTTTGTTAAATATTATGGCTTTTAAATATATTTTTTTTAGTTTTCTTGTATAGAAATATTGTTTGCTAAACATATGTCTAAATTCGATTCATTTTAGGTGTTCCATTACTTTACTCAATTTTACTGTTTAAAGAAAACTTAAAAGAAATCTTGAAAATTAAAACACTTTCAAAATTTTTATAAAGTATTAGAAAAAATGATTTTTGAAAAAAAATAGAATTAACTTTCGATTTATAAGATGAAAACTGATTATGAAAATATGTATTTCTGTGACGTTTTTCGGATGATATTCAGATATCGGGCATAATGAAAGAAGTTGTTAAATGTTTCAGGAAATATAAATCTAAAAGAAACTGAAATAAAATATTTCTCCGAGTTTAATAAATTTGAAAGAATTTTAATCATCAGTTATTTTATTTTACTTGTATGATGATTATTTGATTAATATAAAAAGTTAAAACCGACAATTATTAATATAGAAAAGCTTCAATTTATCAATGTTTTCCTCTAACGCGTGTGAAAAAATCAAAATTATTTTAAAATTAATGTAAATAATAGAGATAAATTATTACAAAGTATTCGACGTCCGGATTGATGTTGAGTGATAATAATAATTCCACAATGTCTTTACGTTTATATTCGCACGCATCATGTAATGGTGAACGACCATACTGAATTATACTATAAGAAGATTATAATTAATAATTTGCTAATACTTCTACAGTCGGTTCTAAATTACAATTTCTAGATAACAACAATTGTACTATATCCATTCTGCCATGTTTACAAGCAATATGAATCGGTCTATATTTATTCTAGAAATAAAATTAATCTTTGACAATAATTAAATATTGATTTACTTGATCTTCAATTTCAACATAACTTTTGTCATTGAACAAAGATTCCAGAGCTTCATAACTGACACTGTTAAATTCAGATTGTGTATATTTTAACTGAATAAGGATAATAATTAATAATATCATTTTATTGATTGAATTTATTATAAAAGATACTTTTTCGTCCCACAATTTGTCATAATTCAAACACCAAACATTTAATATTTGTTTACGATTATATTCGACAATCTTTCGAGATGATAAAGTTTTAATCTAAATTTGTAAATAAACGACTTTTATTAGTTTTATAAAAACAAAGTACCGTCATAAGAAATAATTCTCAATAATTATAATAATAAAATATTAACAATATCAAAAATTAGTTAAATAAACAAATTTAATTTACAAAATATTTTAATTAAAAATTAACTGTAAAAGTATTTGATAATAAATATAAGAAATAATCGATTCTCTAAGAAAGATTTTAATGAGAGTAATAATAAATTTTAGATACAAAAATATAATAACCACATTAGTTTTAAATGACCTAAGGTTATAAATGATACTAATAATTCAAATTATACGGAACTTTATTGAGTGTGAAAGAAGTTCACAGTGCGATTAATAAAACAAATGATTTTTTATACTTTTATGTTTACTAAATTTTTAAAATTTATCGATTTACTTCTAAATGAAATGTTTCAACAATCAATTTAACTTTTAATTTACTTTTCATTGATAAAAATGAACTTATTTTTAATATATATAAATTGTAGCTTGTTTAAATAACAAGTAGAAAAAATAGTGTTTCACATTTTAAAAACTTTTATATTTTTATTTTGATATTTTTATTTGTGATTCCAATCTTTCTATTTTCGTTTGCCCAGAATCATTCAATGATGTTTAAATTTGTCGTTTGTCATTGTTTATTACTAAATTGGTTTTACTTCTTTTTTTATGTTTATTTTAATATATATTTAAAAATCTGAACAAAGACGTCTTTTTTATTGTTATTATTGTCATTGTTCTAGTCTAGAGTTGGATATATATCCGGTTTCAAAGGTTTGTACCAGGTAATGAGTTAAATGACTGGATCATTTGATCAACCAATCAAAGGGAGCTTCGTTAGTCAAGTGATTTTTCGTTATTTTAATATTTTAATTTACGAATATATATTCAAATATATATATATATATATGTTGAATTAACGAATTGGCTGTTTTGATTGTATTTTCTGAACGAATACTTTTGATTATATTTTGAAACGATTAGAATGAATATTTTCAAAACGATTTAGAATTACAAAATAGCAAACAAAAATTTGTTATACCAGAAATGAACCCAGCACTATCTGCACAAATACCATGAACTTTCTACAAACATTTAGAGTCTATTACCACTTTGAGACTGCTTTAAACAATATGAAATAAGTTGATTTACTAATTTATGTAATATTTCTTAGATTTAAATTATCATTTTATATAAAATTAACTGAATTCGAATCAACATTTCCTATTTATATCATATTTTAATACTTTATAAAATGTTTTGCGTTAAAAATAATTTTTTTAATTAGACAAAATTCTATGGGAAAAATGAGAAAAATACTTTAGTTAAAAATTTTTTTGCTTAAATTTGAGTAAAATTTAATAAAAGTTATTAAAAATATTTTTATACAAAAAATTGTCAAAAAAACTTAAATTATTGTTTTACTTTCTTACAATTATTGTTGTTTTTTTTATAGGAAAATAAAAAATTTTCATAATTGGAAAAAAACTGATTTAACTTTATAATGAATTTAATTCAAATTTAAAAAGCGACATCTTTGAGAGGCGTTTCGCTTCTTAAAATTATAAGTATAATTTACTCATAATTATTATTTGTTGAGATCTGTTTGCAAATATGGTCTATTTTGAAATATAGTCTCTGCTAAAGGTACCATATATCATTTATAAAATACTTGTGTAAAATTTAATTTGGACAGTTATTTTTAAAATATTTGGCACAAAAATCTAAGTTCAGAATTAATTGATGTGATATTTACAATTAAAATTTAATTATCATTAAATTAAATACTAAATCAAATTAAAAGTTCAAAATATTTATTAGAAATTTGATTTTCTTTCTTTTCAAATAATATTTTATGGAAAAATTAAATCGGACACTTTTAATATTACTTATTATTTTGTCAATTTTTCGAAATTATAGTTTTATTTTAAAAATGTTTTCAGATTTTATGAAAAATGAAGTTACGAGATAATCAGAATCCGGATATTCTTTGAGAAAAATTGCAATCAAAATGAATATCCCGAAATCAAGTATCGGATTTATATTGACCGATAAATATAAAAATATTTTGATAATTAAAAAAGTATTGACAATTAACCCTTCGAAGAGAGATATTATTAAATATATGTTTGACAATAACTCGAAGCGGTTAACTAAATTATTATTTTTTCGTGGAAATAGTGTCGAATGAATATATTTTGATGTTTTTTAATATTTTAATTATAAGTATTTAAGTTAATTTTTCCATAAAATATTAGGGAAAAAGTAAAAAAATCATATTTCTGATAACTATTTTCAATATTTTATTTACTTTAGTATTTAATTTAAAGATAATTAAAATGTAACTGTAAAAAACATTAATTAATTCTGGACTTAGTTTTGGTACAAAATATTTTTAAAATAAAACCGTCCAAATTAATTTTACTATATATGTATATTAAAAATAAAAATTTAGTAATGTTTCTTTCTATTTGGAATATATTCAAACGAATTGAGATGAATTAAAGTACTTTCAGTTTACTTTAGAAATTGATGAAAATTGAATTTGAAAAATTATATAAGTTTACATAATAATAAATAACACTTAAAATTTTTTGAATACAAAATAAAATAAAAATACAATTATATATATATATATATATATATATATATATATATAATAAGAAATTTAATATATATAAGAAATAATATATATAAGAAATTTAATTTAAATATATATTTTAGTGTTAATTTCTTCCATTACTACAAGCTATCGTGGCCTTGATTGAGGGCGTAAAATTCACGGATTTAGTACGACTTTTTAATGGAGTCAGATACTTTGAATCATGGTGCCGTAAATATGAAGCGGTGCAACTATATGCCGGATCAACAAGGCAAATGCAATATCGATGATGTAAGAAGGGTTTCACTCTAGGGTTTCTAAGAGTGTCAGACAACAACATCACCGGTGACAACAGAAATAAACCCATCAAGAGCACTGAAAAGCTATGATTGCTACAAAGAGAGATACTGGAAACACAATTATTGAGCCGCACCAAGGCAGATGGCGAATTTTTCTATCGTACACTGGCCCGAGGCGTGCTACATTTAAGGCGACAGGAAGCATCATTATAGGGACTACCAATAACCAGTTTAAATCGCGGAAAACGAGTAACGGGATCTAACGAGTGGGATGTATGCGAGATGAAGCATAAAAATACCTCTAATTTATATGCTGGTCGGACGGAAGCGCTTGAGGGAACTC